>WNGS01142304.1:6314748-6339763 GCA_020271785.1 Procambarus virginalis | reverse complement strand
TGTACAAATTATTTATTTCCTATATTGATTGAAAGCATGCAACATAAAAGGAATTTCATCACTGCCAGTATGAATCATCAGGCTGATATTTAGAACCTTAACCCTTAAGCCGCTAAGGTCCTTTTGGCCTTCAACACCCACAGGCGCAACAAAAAAAAATCCAAAATTTTTTTGTCTTATAAAAGTGTTCCCTGATCACAGGGAAAAAAATTCGTAGGTGGCATATTTTGGGCGCAAAAGGGCGGGGAAGCCTGGCAAAAAAGAGGAGTTGACAGAGCAGGCACCGAGCGAGGTCTGCTCCGACCCAGCTATCAGGCGGGAGTTGCCACAAAGATATTATTACCTAATTATTTCAATGTTTGATTTTTCTTTGTGTTTTGCTGTAATATAATTAGTGTAATAAAATAACTGAAGAACAGGAATTACGCAGAGAGAGTAGAGGTGTTAAATATGCCAAAGCTAGAAGATAGAAGAAAAAGAAGTGATATGATCACTACTTAAAAAACAATAACAGGAATTGACCAAATTGACAAAGAGGAATTCCTGAAATCAGCAACTTCAAGAACAAAGGTGCCAAAAAAAATATTAAAAAGTTTTCTTATGCAAACAGAGTGGTAGACGGTTGGAACAAGTTAAGTGAGAATGTGGTGGAGGGCAAAACTGTCAGTAGTTTCAAAGCGTTATATGACAAAGAGTGCTGGGAAGATAGGACACCACGAGTGTGGTTCTCATCCTGTAACTACACTTGGGCAATTACTCACACAAAACATGCATACCTATGTACATACATATGTACACATACATTGATACCTAATTTTGTTCCATATCTTTGTAGGCTGCTTCAAGTGAAGGGGAGTTATTTGGTTTTGTGCCAGATTTCTATGTAGAGAGCTTAACTGAGATGTGTACGGCTTTGCGTCTCTATTTCACTGTTCCCCCAGAAAGCGCACTAAGTAAGTTTTATTCATAGTTTGTTACTTTTAATGAAACAAATGGGAAAAATCTATTTATTTGCAATTTACCTCACTGCTAGCTTCATAAAAATATAAGATGCTCCAGAGTTTTTGTATTTCAAATAATGTTTATACTGTTATCAGTTAACATTTCACTATCAAGAATATTTGATTTTGGTAGTAAAAAATTACTATTCTTTTGAAACTCATGACCATATTTTTTATACAGTATTAGCAAAAATGAGAATGACTTATTAAAGAAAAACATGAAAGATATGCAAACTCCAGCTACTGGTGGTTATAGCTGGCATCTTTGTGATTTATAGGCCGTTTCTTTTCTGTAGGCTCTCAGAGTCTTCTTCAAGTGTGGGAGAATTCCTTGCATTGCACTTCTGTGATTCACGAATAGTGTATGCCGACAGCAAAGATTCTCTCATTCAAGCTCTTGCAGGCTTCGTATGTCACCAGACAACCTTGACTGCTCTGGAGAATATGCCAGAAGCTAGGTAAGTCTTTTTTTCTTCTGTCAAATTATTATTAACCTTTTTGCTGCGATAAATGATAATGCTTACTTAACGAAAAGGTAATTCAGTCTGATAGGCGAGTTTTACCAAGTGCATCAAAGAAATATTTTCAACACATTGTAATGTTCGTCCACACACACATCTGGGCTTCCAAACTGAAGTTTGGGTCTGGCATCTCCAGCCATTTGGTAGGTCCTCAAACCAGTGGTAGATCTAAATCTGCCAGGAATTAAGAGTTCCTAATGATTAAGGATAAATATGCAAAGATCATTTTTTATTATAAAAATTTAAAATAACAGCCCCATGTGAAAAATAGGGCAGAATAAATTTGTTTTATTTTGCAATTAAAATACAGTACATAGCATTCTTTGGCGAGTATGCTTATTTCTTGTATTTATGATGAAGTCCTATGATTTACAATGATAAGCAGTGGAAAGTACCAAGACTTGGAGTGCTGTATCTTCCCTTCATGTCTGAACTTAAAAATCTCACTAATGTCCTCCCTTCTCCTTGATATGAAACTTGCCTTTTGACAAGCTAACATACTTAGTAATAATCTGGCTTATACTGTTCCTGCTTCCAAATTGTTCCAATGCTGCTGGTATTTATTCAGTTTCCTGGTTTTCTTGTGTTCTCCAATACTTTGGTGAAACTAGCTGTACTCAAGAAGTGTTGCACTTGTAATGTAAACAGTGCTCTTTTCTGTCATTTTTGGGACTCCAATCATTCTATAGCTTGGTCTTCAAAAATAATTTTTACAGCTGCTTTACTGAATCAAACAATAGTTCTAGCTTTGTTGTTGTTGTGTCTTGCCTTTCTCAATGCAGAGTTAAATGCTACGCTATAATGTTCTTAGCATGTATGATCTGACTTAGCTATCTTCTCCTCTGACCTCTCGTATCATTTTTGTCTATCTCTTTGTGTTTGTAGATTATTCTCTCTTTTCTTGGGGACACTCTTGTAGCTCCCTGAAGGTACCATCTTTGATGTAGGTACCATCATCAAAGGGTTCTCGGACCTACCAGAGAACCTTCAAGATCTGCACTCGAAAATGGCCGTAGAACTCCCTAAACTATAAACAAATGATAGAAAATGGTACAATATTAGCACCTAATCATTTGCCCCACCCTCCCCTTTGATTTTGGGGGAAGAATGGGGGCAAGCCACTGCTCACAGGTCGCTCCACCATCAGTTCTTCTCTGATGTGTGCCAGGTCTGCCACTGTCACTTTTGCTCCAGTGTTTCTTCTTGAGTTTTCTTTTGCCTTTGTGATTGTTCCTTGCACGTTTGTGCATGTGGATCAGGAGTTTAGTGCACTTGGAGCTTCACGTATTCAGGGTTTCCTTCCCTGGGCACTCCCTAGTGCTTCTATTGTGCTGCCAGAGTTTTCTTCCCTGGAGTATGCTGGGGGGTCGCTCCTTTAGAGGTCCACCTTGCTTGTGGTGGCCTTCACCTTGGCATAAGTCTGAGGTTTTGAGCATCTGTCTTTTCCCCAATTCAAGCATCTTAGCTGGTGGGGTACACTGGGTTACAGATGTGCTGTACTTCAGCACACCAAGGTAGGTTTTCACAATCCTCTTAGCCAGGCTGTTGGTGCTGGCAGAGCTGCTGCAGCTTGCATTTGGGGTCGATGCTTTCTTTTCTCAGTTTTGCAGGTTGCCTTGTGCATTGTTTCTCCTCTGGCCTGCTCATGTGCTACAGGAGTCGGCTTCATTACCAGACTTTGTGCTTTATTTTTTGTCTTTGGCTCAATTTACTGTATCCCCCTTTGGTCTGGGATTGCTTTCTCAAGGCACTTTTCCTGGTCTCTGGTTTCCATCTTGGTGAGCTTCAAACTCTCCTTCATGCTGGGGTTTTTGTTCCTTTGCTTTGAGGGTCTGGAGGGGTCGGCTGGATGCTGGGCTCGTCTCCAGCCAACTAATTCTTTTCTGGCGAAGAATGAGTTGTTTGGTTTCTGAAGGGGTCTTTTGGTTGTTGATTCTTGGGTGGTTCTGCTGGGGTGCTTCATGTTTTGTGTTTGGTGGTAGCTCTCCATCAATAACTTTGTGCCACCTCTTCTACATCGGTGGATGCCTTGTGGGTTCACCCTGTTTCCTTGGTCTCCAAGGCTCATATTTCTCAGGTTGTCTGCAGTATCATTAAGTCTAGTCAACCTGCGGTCTACCCTTGTGCCCATGATGTCCGCAAGTATGCCACTCTTTCAACTGTTTTGATCAATGTTTTCATGCCTCGGCACCAATGTGTGGCCTTGGATCGACTTTCTACTCCAATGGTCTCATCTTTGATACCTGTGATGCTCCCTTCTCCCTGGTGAGTGCCAATTTCTTCCTTCTTTGTGGGTAGTTAGCTTCAGGGAGCCACAGGGGCTCCTTCCAGAAAACAAGCATTGAATGTAATGAAATGCCAATTTCCGAGTGATCCCTGGTGGTTCCCTGACACCATTTCTTCCTCGAGAATTCAGGTTCTTACATTATTCGTTGAATTGACAGTGGAGCGGCCTGTGAGCCATGGCTTGCTCCCCTCCCCACAAATGAGGGGTAGGGTGGGGCAAACAAACAGGTGCTAGTTTTGTAACTTTTTAAATCATTTGTTTACATAGATTGGGGAGTTCTAGAGCCATTTTTGAGCCTACAGGTCTCGGAGGCATGCTCGACAATTTCTGGCTCGCCCAGAATTTGTCATTTCATTACGTTTATTGCTGGTTTTTTGGCATAAGTACGTGCTGCCTCAAATAGGGCGGTGCATGCTTTTGACGAGTACAATATATCTCAAATGTTCGGTCTGGCATTCTTAAATATTCATTAGCATGTGCTACTTTTTTACCATTGTAAAAATTGTATGGTCACTTTGCAAGAAAAAATTCAGTACAATCTCTTATTTTTTATATAACATAGGGGGCAGTAAGAATCCTGCAATAAGTATAGGAAGTTGAGACGGCAATGTAAGCAGTAAATTTTTACCTATACCAGTTCTCACATAGCCTTCACTTTTGTTATTCATTAAAAATCATTTTGCATTTTGTAAAGATACTTTTACTTTAGAAATGTTTTTCTTGTCAAATACAATAGGTACTGCATATATTTAATTGTTCTTAATGATATATCCTAATTCCTTCTTAGATATTATATTAAAAAAATTATATCTACATGCTCTAAAACAGAGGATTACTAATTATGTTTTTTAATTATTACCTTATCTTTTTAATTCATAGTCGGCAACAGATGGTTCGAAACCTCCTACAGCCTTACGAAAATCGTGCCTGGGCTCAGAATAACTGGATTTTGGTGCGGTTTTGGAAAGGCTGTGGGTTTGGTTTCCGATATACAAGAAGCCCTCATATGACTAACAAATTTGGTCCAAAACCAGCCCATACTGACAACCCTAACTTCACTCAAACAACAGGTAAATGTGATGACTTTATTGACCATGTTACCATATACTGTATAGTGAGCTTCTGTACAAACTCTTTGAGTTTTGATGTGAGTACTTACTTTCTATGATAACTTATTTTTTTATAATTTATCATAGAAATAACTTTGTGCAAATTGATATTTACCTGTTCATAAAATACATATTAATAAGATATACGGACACACAAAGCATATACAGCCTTCAAGGAGCCAGAAGGATCACCTTGCTCGAGTAAAACTCCAGTCTGAACAACATCCAGACCAAGAACTGAACCTGGGAAAAAGAGGTACATGAACCCATCCTCAGCCAGTCCGGCTAAAAAGCATCCGCTGCATAAATCTCTGAATTTAGGAGCCGGCCACAAAGGATGGAAGACCTTTGCCGACATGAAGAAGTCCACCTCTGGGCGACTGAACTTCTCAAAACACCAACGGAAGGACGCGTCATCGACAGTCCACACCGTGGAAATGGAATAGATGTGAGATAGCCCATCTGCATGAATGTTGGACACCTCTGCATGTGAACTGTGCTGGAAATCAAATCCCAAGAATCTAGAAGTTGAGCTACACAGAGTCCAGCTCCAAAAGGGGTAGGGTTTAAGTGATTCCCAGGAAGTGGACCACAGTGAAATAGTCAGAATGTAGCCCAAAGGAAGCTGAATCCTCCACAGGGTCTGCCACACAGCCACAAACACTCACACTCTTGTGCCTGATGGAATGTCCCTGACCACCAATTCTGGAAGGCATGGTGAGCACTGGCCACAAAAACCCAGTTCAGAACTGTGGCACCCTGAACACATTGAGTGAGAGAAGAATTGTGCCACAGAACCAAGCCCCAATAAATCCCAATGAGGAAGCTGGCAAAGCAAAATTCAATGAAGTGTGGGTGGAGCCCAAATCCTTCAGTCCCAGCAGTGGTAAAACAAATAGAACTGGTGAAACCCTGCCCAGGAAAAATGCCATGCAGGTAAAGATCAGACTCCCACATAACTTCTCAACCAACCAATGAATCACCTGGGGTTGATCCAGGTAATTCATTGAATCACCTGGATCAGCATTAACAACAGATAGTGATTATGCTGCAGCAGGAGGCAGAGAAAAAGACACCGACCAGGAGTCCTTAACGAGGACCAACCAGATCCGCACTTAGTACATAACCAATTGGAACTTCTGTCACTTCACCAGGAATTCAAACCTGGCAAACTGGGAAAGCACCAGATTCCTAGCCAGCTGACACGTGGACTAACTGTAGGGTCCAAACCAGCCAGTCTGTAATTTAGGCAAAGACGCACACTCCTAATAGACGCAGCTGGTTTACCACTACCCATGCTAACCTGGTAAACATTTGAGGAGCCAGATTCAAGCTGAATGGCAGAAACTTGAAGCATAAAGCTTGACACTCCACAATGAAACCTATCCAATCCCTGAACCTCGGATGAATCGAGACTTGTCAGTATGCATCCTTGTAAACCTGGGACTCTAGGCTGTCTGGTTCTGGTTTTTGGTACTAATGAGCAAGAGCTAGTTTTGAGTGAGCCACTTGTTCTGAATTAATTTTTTTTCAGAGTTTTTTGACTATTTTAATGCTTCATTTTCTATGAACCTTGCGGTTGTTTGTAAAGCTTGCTGATTTTCTGGATGCTTTTCCTGTGAGGGTGATGATAATAGTCCCTTGCTCCTTGCACCTCTGTGAGGAGGCCAGGTTCTGGCTGTGGTCTACAGTAAGCCAAACTGACTTCTGCAACTGATGTTACCCAATAGTGGGGAGCCATCTTGGCAAGATTGCTTCAGGTAGCCACTGGGACTCTACCAGAAAGAGGTATTTTATTACATTAAAATGGTGGTTTTCTTTGGGACCCTTTGTGGCTCTTTGAAGCTTATCTCCCCAAGATGGTTCCCAACTACTGTCACATCGGTCATAGTTCTATTTGGTATACCTGGGACCAGAGCCCCCCCTCACAGATGTGCAGAGAGCAGGTGGCACTCCACCTCACCTGGAAAGCATCCAGAAAGTCAGTGAGCCAATACAGACTACTGCTGATTGTATGCTGTTCCTGCCAGCATGCGATCTACCCTCGTGCCCTTGACATCCAGAAATATGCTGCTGTTTCAGTTTTTTTTTCTGGGCTGATACTTGTGCGCAGGGATTCTGGAGGTCAAATAGGGTGTTGGTGGCCTGGTCAGCATTCCCAGACCTCAGCACCCCCGTGTGGCCTCGGGTCGGCCTTTTCAGCCAACTGTCTCTTCTTCCTTATGATACCTGCAGTGCTTCCTCCTTCCTTGTAAATATCCATTTCCTTCCATTTCTTCTTCCTAGCTTCAGGGAGCCATAAGGGGCTCCCTCCAGAAAACGTTGAATGTAATTAAACGCTTATTTCTTGGTGACCCCCGGTGGCTTCCTGACACACCCTTCCCCAGGAAGTCGGGTTCTTTCTTATTCGTCGAACTGACAGTGGTGTGGCCTGTGAGCCATGGCTTGCCCCACTCCTTTTTCCCAAATGAGGGCGAGGGTGGGGCGAACAGGCTGGTGCTGTTTTTGTAATACTTTATTACAAAACCATTTGTTTACATAGTAATCATTTGTTTACATAGTTTGGGGAGTTCTATGGTCATTTTTGAGTTTGCAGATCTTGGAGGCAGCCAGCTGTTTTGTTTCAACTTGTTGACTTTCTGGGTGCCTTCCTCAATGGTGGCATAAATGAATAACGTAATATGTAATTGCCACTGCTCCCTGTGCCTCTTGTGAGGGGACCAGGTTAAGGCTCTGGGTCCCCAGTATGCCAAAGAACTCTGTGACTCATGGCACGTAGTAGATGGAACATACATCAGAGATGGTAGCTTCAGGAAACCGCCGTGGCTTGCCCAGAAATTGGCATGTCATTACATTCAACAGGTGTTTCTTGGACATAGTCATCCTTATTCATGATGACCACAGGGTTGGACTTTGATTTGATTGAGTCAGCCCTGATTAATCAATGTCCCAATGGTCTTAATGTTATCACCCTCATTTGTACAAGTTTCTTGTACAATTAGATCCATATTTAAGATCCATTATTGAACGTCAGTTCATAGGAAGATGAATGTTGGACCTCACGAAGCACCTCTGATAAGGGGTGTTTGGATAATTTCCAGTCTTGCCTTTTGTTGTTTAATTAGTTTATGTAAAATTTTTGAAGCCCTGAATATTGTAGCTCTTGTTAGTAGGATAATTTTTTCTCAGCCTCGTGTGAATTTATTTTTGTGTTTAAGTTTTAATATTGCACAATACTGCATTGGAAAAACTGATTAAACACGCTGCAACCTTGGTGTCTGGTAATAATACAGACACCAAGATCCAGCAAATGATCGAACTCCACAATGATCTTGTGTGTCTATGTATGTATTAACATAATGTACTGAGCGGGGTGAGAATAGCTTGAGCTACCTCATCCCTTTGTGTGTATTTTACCTCACTAAACTTATTTCAATTTCAATTTCAATGATCCAGCAAATGTCTATACTGTATTATTATTTCAATTTCAATGATCCAGCAAATGTCTATACTGTATTATTACCATTCATCTTCTGTATTCGTTAATCTATAAAATTTCAGACTGTGGTACACCGTATTGCATGACTTTCTGTTGCTCTTGTACTTGTTACTGTAAGTTAATGTTTTGTTCATTTATTATCTATTTTCACAGCTCCTTGCCCATCGCCAGTTTTCCAAAGACACGTTGTGAAGGTGCTGGAAAGTTCATCAGATGTGGCCACACCCTTCCTCAATTCATTGCTAAATCAGCTCAACTGGGCCTTCTCAGAGTTCATTGGAATGTTACAGGAGGTGAGATACTGGAGACAGGCTAAACAGAAAGGCTTAGAGCCCTTTGAAATTATCCTAATTTTATATTTATTGAACATATATGCACTCAAAGTGCAAACTGATATGCCTTGTCAATACAGGTCTGCAAATTACCAGTGATTGGTGCCTCTGAAATTTAGGTAGCAGTCATTCTTGTAAACATATGTTGTTGAATATGACCGAAAGGGTAAGATTAATGATTCTAACACGAATCTTCTCAATATTTCTTATGCTTTACTTCATTGTCGAGAGTAGTTGAAAAATTAACTCTCCAAAGTTCATCATCCAGGTTCTGCTCTTTCCCTAAGTTCTCTTTTCACTAAGTTCACTTTGTAATTCAACCACCACCCACCCATCTTTGTCCTTACCTCATGATGTTATGTCATCTTTATTCATGTGATGGGACCTTTGATATTTAAAAAAAAAAAATTAAGGTTTATGAATTAAGTAAAGAGGACTGATGGAATTGTCAAATTTACATTTATATTGCATTCTTTCATTTGCATTATTGATTAATATTAATTTCAATGTTAAAAATCAAATACTTCAAAATTTACCGACAGATCCAAAATGCTTCAAACCGTCCTGAGCGTGTGTTTATTGATTCGAGACAACTCCGAATTTGTGCCACATGTTTTGATTTGGCTTTGGCCCTCCTACGTGTTCTGGAGATGATTGTAAATATAGCACCACAGCTGTTTACAGATTTTTCCAGATCCAATGCCGAACTTCTTTTGTCAAGATTATGTCAGGTTTGTGTGTTGTTCATTCTTGTAAAACTGGAAACTGTGTATAGTACATGAAAATATATGCTTTTACCTTATATTTTTTCAAATTTGAATACAGTAAATATAATTTGCTTATCATTTCTAACAGTTATATTTTAAGCAAGCAATGCATTTTTCTCCTGACAGTTATTATGTCAAGTTCTTAACCGTGTAAGTGGATGGTCTGGATGCTTTGGCCATGTTGTAGGCCTTGAGATCCCAGGCTTGGAAACTATACATCAGTACCCCATACTCACATCCGTCACAGGGATTCTGGTCACACTTATCAGCCATGATATTGTACAAGGTATGATACTCTTCAGTGCCATTTTTAACTCTTGAGTATGTTTGTGTTTCATTACAGAATTCAGTATTGTATATACTGTAGTGTGTGATATAAGCACATTGTGTTGCTTCAAATGAAACTCCTCTTCCTGGTAGAGGCCTGGTGGCTCCCTGACTGCTTCCCTACCAGGTGTGTTAGTTTGCCAGTTCATTGTACTTCTATCTGCTCCAGACTGACCTTGGCGCCTGCTATTAGCCATGGGCCCAGGCCATCTAGTGGCGGCCATTAGTACTGTACTAGCAAATTCAAGCTAGTTACGAGTGATCAATTGTTTGGATTGAATTGTTTGTGGAGTCATTTTGACTGCTTCGATGATTCGTTTCATATGACCCTTGCAGTTGTCTGTAAAGCTTCGCTAACTTTCTGAATGCTTGCCTAGTGAGGGTGATATTGTCCCCTGCTTCTTGTGCTTCTGAGTGAAGAGAGCCACGTTCTAGCTCTGATCTCTGGTAGGCCAAACCGTCCTGATGTGACCCAGTAATGTGGCGCTTGAAATATTTCTACCCAAAACTGTGTACAAATTCATTAAACAAGAAGGAATATTTTAAGAGATTGCCCAGCATTTCATATCAAGGAACCAAGCAAAAAAAAATAAAAATAATGCAATTATGAATACAGCAACACCCATACATACCAGGGGGATTTTATAGTAAGGGAAAGAAAACAGAATGGCAAGAGATGTCCAAACTCTACTTTGTCAAATGTTAAACAGGACATGAACAATGTGGCACACCTATCAGAACCCCAGATATTAACACCAAGTAAAGTACCCAGCCCTCACAAATAAGATAACATCTTTCTTATTTGCCAACATACAAAGCATCAAAACACGCAAAACAAAGTCTACTTTCTAAATGGCCTCCTAAATGAGGCAAATTCAGTTTTTGCAGCTTTGACTGAAACTCACACAAAGGACTATTCAATGAAAGATGGATACCAAATTTAATCTTTTCAGATGTGATAGAAAACATAGGCGACAGGGTGAGGTCAGCCTAGACATCAAAGACACCCTCATCTGTACAGAGCTGCTAAACCAACCCGTCCTCTTACAAGTTACATCGCTTTTCTCTCTTATACATACTCGGGCTAAAAAAAAAATGTAGTTGAAAATGAAATAAGTTTGCAAAAGTGACGTTCTGTCCCCATTTNGTTAAGTCATCTCTCGTATCAGGAACGGTTGAGGGCCACAGGGCTAACACTACTGCAAACCAGACATGACAGGGTAAATCTTATTGAAACTTTTAAAATTCTGAACAGTTTATATATATATATATATATATATATATATATATATATAATATATATATATATATATATATATATATATATATATATATATATATATATATGTTTTTACATTCTTGTAAAGTCACTAATATGCATACGTTTCGGGCAGGCCCTTAATCTAACGGATAATTTGGAGGATACTGCATTGTTGACCAGACCACACACTAGAAATTGAAGAGACGACGACGTTTCGGTCCGTCCTGGACTATTATCAAGTCGATAGCCACGTAATTTTTTGTCAGCCACGTTATTGTGACTATCTGCAACAGGATACTGTACTCATCCGAAAAATTTCTTCAAAATGTCAAACGTAACACAAAGAGCAACGGTTTCGAGCTGAACAAGCCACATTATAGGAATGAGAACAGGAGATGATTTTTCGCCCACAGGGTTATAAGCCCATCGAACCGTTATACCCGCCGAAGCCGTTAAATGTAAAGACTGTTAAATTTCAAAATCAAACTCTAAAAGATTATCAAAGCAAATTGAGGGGGTGAGGGCTTCGACAAGCCGCTCGCTTCCTGTCCTCGTCGAGGCTACTAATGTTAGTGGCCCTCAAGTACACACAGGTAATATTGGTGTCTGCCCTGTTGGATGGACGGGGGGGGGGGGCTAGCGGCTGACGGGACGCAACGTTTGCTCCAGGTTGTGTAACACAGCCGACCGTCCGCCCCCTAGTACCAAGACTGGACGTGACGTGTTCTGTTCCCCAGTCATTGCTGCACCAGGGGGTGTTGAAGACCACTATAGTCGGCGCTGAGGCCACTTAGTCTGCGTTAAAGACCAATATACTCTGCTTTGAAGGCCACTATAGTCTGCGCTGAAGACCGCTACAGTCAGCATTGGAGACAGCTAGAATCAATTTTAAAAAAATGTCGGAAATTCTTGTAAAAAGTGTCGAAGATTGCTGCAACCAACATGGAAGTGTTAAAGTTAGTGTTGCACCAGCGTGGGGTTAGCGGGCCATGCATCCTTGCTGCCTGGGAATCCTGGTGAGTGCAGTGTATTTGTGTTTCCGTATATTAGGAAACTTCTGTGGCTTATATATGTATATATAGGTCCCGATGGTGTGTCTTATACAGAAATTGACTTGAGTCACTTAACCCAACGGAATTAAACCCTGACTAATCGATCAGGTATGTATTTGTGTGACATTATTTAATCGTAGTTGCAATGTTTGTGTACTCTCCTGTTGACTCCCTAGTGACTGTGTGTTGGCTGTCAATAAGCTCCAACTCATGGTCTCCGCCTCTCACCCACTGATCTGCTAATGTGACTTGTCATTAACCGCGTTGGTAAAGTCATATAATTACATCAGAATCCATATACTGAATTTCCCTTCACCACCATTGCTTTCCTTATTTAATGGTTTCCATCTTCAACTACCCTCACACTGAAGCAATTTTCATTGTCATTGTTAAGTCAGTGTTATAGTCTGTGTTTCACTATTTGTTATGCTCTTTAGATTTCCAACACGTTCAAGTACAACACTTGAACGTGTTGGACTACAACAGTCTATATTTTATAGTAGGTATAGGTTCCATCACATTTGTTGGATGGGTTGTCTGATTAAGTCGTATAGACCCCCTATACCATCCTTAATATACTCACTGTGTATCCATTGTTTCGTGTTCTATTTTGTGAGAATATTGAACATTTTTTCCTATATTGTACATGACTTCCCACATAGTCGGTAGCAGGAAGCGTGTTAGGCTCATCGATCGAGGCCGGTACTCCTAGGCCAACCTTCCATAGTTGGGAAGCAACCCACGGCAGTTGGCTAACTCCCGGGTACCTAATTACTGCTAGGTGAACAGAAGCGTCGGGTGAAAGGAAGCGTTCTCAACGATCACCCTATATAGTCGTAATGGCTTGGAGCTTTCCCCTGATAGTTCCCTTCCTTTCATCCATCACCGACCCCGGCCATAGATCGAATCCGGAATCCTCGGCTGTGGGCGAGGACGTAGATATTCGCTACACGAACGCCTAAAATATTTCCACCAGTTGCAAAACACAGTCCTATGACTACCTTTCCACCGCTGCCCACCGGTTAAGGGGCGCAGGATTAACATTATCAATTAAAATTATTATTAATTATATGTCACTAGCTCTCCACACATGTAAGTTGCTTAATTTAGACACTGTACTTATGGTGGGTCTCAAGCCCATTGTTGGTGAAACCATTAAATTTTGTAACTAGCTCATCAAGACTGTAACTTGCTTATCTAAATGAATTGTGGGGGGTACAGTCCCTGAGCCCATTATGTGCCTATGTAACCCTTTTCACCACCGCCCACAAGAATGAATGAATAAATAAATAAATAAATAAATAAATAAATAATAAAAGTACATATAAAGGTCCTGGTAGTACAATCGTGTTCGTTCTCAACCCACGATCGAGAATTCCGGCTTCGAATCCCGGGCGGGACAGAAAGGGTTAAGCACATTTTATTTCGCCTAATGCCTCTGTTCATCTAGCAGTAAGTATAGGTACCCAGGAGTTAGTCAGCCTGTTTGATTGTTGCCGCCGAAGGCGACTAGTTTATTGTGCACCCCATACTCATCCTGTGAGCGGTAGCGCAAAACCATTGCAGAGGGCACAAAAGGTCTTTATCAGACCTCATCTTAGATTATTACATAAACAATTTCATCTATCCTTCACACCTTATAGTTACAATGTCAGCTAGTTACAGAGAAAGTGCTATTACAAGAGCTACATATTTACAGTAAGTCATCATACATTAATGGTAGGTCTTATCGCTAATACATAATATTTTGACCAATGGGGATATTACAGAGTCATAGGGGAGCTTCTGTTTATTATTAGTCCTCACAATACCATACTTGTTTCTGAATCTCATATGTCGTTCATCTCCTGGAAGCGAAATGTGGATACAGTGCAAGGATTTCAGGTAATTTATCCATGGTAATAAGATAGGTTGCCATATCATACAGAGTGAGCTTAGATTTATCTCTAAAAGGCTCAATTTTACTACAATCCAAGATATAGTGTTCGAGTGTGTGTCACCTGTTGTGAGTTTGCATCCTGGGCAGAGTCAGTAATGCGACCTTGGGGAGTGGGGTAACTTTAGTATAAGTCTACCGTGTATGAATACACTCTGGCTTCCTGTCCCATGAAATAATGAATTATTATTACAATTATAAATATTTTTATTTAGGGAAAAGTACATACAGACATATTAAGTTACAAGCAGAATGTTCGATTTCCAGATAGAGTTAGTATATACTATGCCTAGAACCACTAATACGCACACTGTTTCAGGCAAGATGTGGGAAAAAACTTAAAACTAAGACTTAAGACTAATTGAGATTAAATGCATGATTTGAACTGAAGGATGGGTATGGGGTGCATAATAAAATAACTAAACTAAACTATGACTCGTCAATATACGCAAAGAATAAAACAAATAATAATATGGAGTCATGCAAGAAAAAAACATGGATGACAAATTACAGAATTCATGCAAATGGATTAAAACACGGCAGAATACCAATGTTCCAAGCTTCAGCCATGGTCAGGTGGGCTATAAGTCAAATACGTAGATTGTATTAAGTTAGTATTTAACTTATGCGTTGTGGACACGACGGTTCTTTGTTTGGATGATGGGCTATAGTGCAGAGGCAAAGACCTTGGCATTCACAGGTTTGTATTTACCGCCATGTTTGAGGTTAATACGGGTCGCTAGATGGCATGCTAAGGGAAAAATAAATCCCCTGTCCGATTCACATAAATAACTTTTTTATGTATTGATGGCTGGATCCCAGTACGCTGTAAACTGCGTACTATAGTAGAAAATATTAATGTATTAATATCTGAGGGTAGATTAATTTGCTATATTTTAAGTAAAAGTGAAAACGCCTCATTCGAACCTTCGCTACCGAAGACTAAGTTGCGACTGAGGCATCGGGACGCTCCAGATGACAGAGAATCAAAACAATCCATCGGAGAGTTATCAGAGGACCTTGACGAGTAAATTGACTCTTTTATCGAATGATGCAAGCCCCAAGGCTGGTGCTGACGGCAGCTAGACAGGTGTAGCCTGCTGGACATGGCGTGAAAGCAGAAGGAAAGGGCTGGAGACTGGTTGGTGAGGAGAAGGAGAGTTTCACGTAGGATTCAGGTACAAACCCCCCCCATACTCACACATTACTTACATATGTGCCTTTTTCGGTAACTAGTTCACTTTTGTATCATCATCTGGTCTTATTATCGAATTACGTTTATTTGATTTGATTTATCTGATTGGGCTTATTTGATATTATGGTTTGCTGCCTACCTTGATATTTTTTTTGTGCCTTCTCTGGAATTATGTAAACGTAATCTTGAGATATTCATGTTACGAGGATAAAAATATAGAGCAGAATCAAATTAGACATTTGTTAAACAAAGCGGGCTACATTCAAATTTGTGTTCTCTTGACTTTTTGAATGTTATTTATATACTGTATTGCAAAGTGGGTTTTTCCTTGGCAAGTGTTACAATATGGCTAGGCACTCACCTTGTTTTGTTTTTTTTGCTGACTGTGCATTAATCAAGTTGTGGAGTTCTGTTGGCCGAGCCCGCTGTGGAGCTCTGTTGGCCGAGCCCGCTGTGGAGCTCTGTTGGCTGAGCCCGCTGTGGAGCTCTGTTGGCCGAGCCCGCTGTGGAGCTCTGTTGGCCGAGCCTGCTGTGGAGCTCTGTTGGCCGAGCCCGCTGTGGAGCTCTGTTGGCCAAGCCCGCTGTGGAGCTCTGTTGGCCGAGCCCACTGTGGAGCTCTGTTGGCCAAGCCGACATATCTACTACAACATGGTTGGTTCATCACTTCTTGTGGGAACCTAGTTAATTTTTTTTTTTTTTTTAAGAGTTCCACTTTTGTTCCTGCAGTATTTCTAATGCTTGCTGGGAGAATATTGAACAGCTATAAACCTCTGATATTCATACAGAGCTCTCTGATTGTGTCTGTCACTGCTACTCCTCGGTGGTTCTATTCTGCATTTCCTTCTGTATCTTTTGTACCAGTAAGTTGATATTCTACTGTGCAGATTTAAAATCTGTTTTTCCAGTATCTTTCATGTATATATTATTTGATATCTCTCTCTTGACTCCTCTCCAGAGAGTGCATTTTGAGAACTTTGAGATGGTCCCAATAATTTAGATGCTTTATTGTGTCTATATGTGTTGTACATATTCTCTGTATTCCCTCTATTCCAGAAATCTCTCCTGCTTTAACAGGGAAAGTGAGTGTCGAGCAGTACTCAAGATGGTATAGCACCAGTGATTTAAATAGTATTAACATTGCGGTGGGATCCCTGGATTTGAATGTTCTCATAATCCATCCTATCATTTTCCTGACTGATGCTATATTTGCTTCATTATGTTTATTGAATTTCAGGTCATCATACATCATAATTTGCAGATAATTTAAATAATGTTTTCATTCTATGAGTTGCTATGATGTTTTTCTTCTATCCTGTATCTGTTTAAGTTCCTCATTTCCACTATACCTAAGTACTGTACCTTGAACGCATCACTGCTAAACAATTATCACCATGTTATTTTCTATTGCCCAATTCTTCTACAGAGGTATTTTTCATGCTGATTTTTGTATCTTCAAAGGATGACACAAAGCTGTGACTAGTATTTTTGTCTACATCTGATATGAGGATGAGAAAATGCAGTGATAACTCAGAAAATATTTAAAGTACCTGTACAAACATTTTGGGTCTTGCTTGTGATATCTGGAGCATTTATGTTCGGGAGTGTGCTGAAGGGTCAGAATGTTAACACTCTGGGTGCACACCTTAATAGCTGACTGTGCGCAAGAATTTTTTTTTAATTTGTTTTACTTCTAAGATTGTTAAAATGTGTTCCTCCAGTCACAGGAAAAATAAAAAAGTGCTTATTCATGCAATGTGCATCTTCATTTGTTGCATTCATCATTTAACCAACAGGAGTTGTCACAAATTTATTCTTTTTACATTATTTATAATTACTGTACTGTAATATACTGTATTTCATCACATTTTTTCACTTCAATATACAGTATTGTTACTTGGTGTTCTATTATAATAAACCTTGCATAAAATCAATACGTATTGTACATAAATATGCATGTCAAAATTATGCACACAAAAATGTTTTCTTTCACAGTAAGATTAATATTTTTGTCAAGGTGGTGGCTGTTTACTATCACCTCTGGCAAGCATCTGGTTACCCCCTTTAAAATTAACATTAGGGACTTTCAAAGCATTTTTTTTAGTGGGCTTCATGCTCTCCTTTGGCACGAGGCATTTTGTTCCCTTACTTGGAGAGGGTTCTGGGAGTTCTTTTACTTCCCGAGCCTGGCTTGAGGCCAGGCTTGATTTGGGATAAGGTCTGGACTCCTTATATTTTCTCCCAGGGGTCCCTTGGTCCTGGGAGTTGGTTTATTCGTCTCCAGCTGACTTCTTCTTTTCGGGCAAAGAATGAGTCGGTTGGCTTTTGGATGGGTATGTTGGTTCTTGATGCTTGGTTGATTCGGTCCTGGGTGCATCATGTTTTATGTCCAGTGGCAGCTCTTTGTCGCTACTTCTATGCCTGCAATTCAGCTTTGGTGGATACCTTGTGGGTTGATCCTCTTTCCTTGGTCCCCTGTTCCTTGGCTCGTCTTTCTGAGATTGAAACTCAAGTTGGCTAGACTTTCATTGAGTCTAGCCAGCCTGTGGTCTACCCTCATGCCCATGATGTCTGGAAATTTGCCTCTCTTTCGACTGTTTTTTGCAAATATGTCTGGGACTGGTATTTAGGGCACAGGGGTTCTGGATGTCAAACTGAATTTTGGCGACCCGGTTTCTGGTTAATGTTCCCAGGCCTGGTGTTGCCTTGGATTGGCTTTCTCAGCTGCTGTCTCTTTTGATCTGATGCCTATGGTGTTCCCTCATCCCTGGTAAGTGCCCACTTATTCCTTCTCTGTGGTAGTTAACTTCAGGGAGCCACAAGGGGCTTTCCCCTAGAAAACCAACTTTGAATGTAATGGAATGCCAATTTCTGGGTGAGCCCCAATGGCCCCCTGACACCCTTCCTCTCCCAGAGTTGGGTTCTTACATCATTCGTCAAACTGACGGTGGAGTCACAAGCGATCCATTGGCTCCCCCCCTTCCCCTATCCCCTTCTTCCTTCCCACTGTCCTTCCTCCAAATGAGGGAGAAGGACAGTGGGGCAAACGAGCGAGTGCTAGTGTTATAAAATTTTCAATAATTTATTTACATGTTTACATAGTTTGTGGAGTTCTATGACTGTTTTCAAATCTGCAGGTCTCAGAGGCAGCCAGCTGTGGTTTGTTTTGAATCCCACATTCTGGGTGCCTTGCTCGGTGGTAGCACAAATGAACAAGTTAATATATAAATATCATGGCTCCCTATTCCTCTGTCAGGGGACCAGGTTCTGGGTCCATTGCCCGGTAGGCCAGAGAACTCGGCAACTAATGGCATCTAGTAGATGGTTAGTAGATAGCATCTATATCAGAGAGAATAGCTTCAGGGAGAACCACCAGGGCTCACCAAGAAATTGATGTCTTATTACATTCAACACTGATTTTCTCACTGCATCATCATGTGATTCAATCTTCCTCAAATTCCTCTTGCTCACTTCTATGTTATGGCCCTTCAATCAAGACATGCACATTGTGAATAGTCGTTGAGATGACCGAGATGTGTACACTTTAACAACTGGGCTAACCTCTCCACTCTTCCATATGTATATTCACAATGTGTATTTTCAGATACTGGACTTTGGTGAGCATTACATAAGCCTCAGAAGAAAATGTCCAACCTGATGGGTAACAGTGGAGTTGGGTATCATGGGGGTGGTGGCTCTCAAATACCCCGTGACAATCGGCAAGATTTTCCTGTAGCTGTGCCGTCAATGCATTACTTAAAAGAAACAGGTTAGTATGTTATTTGATAGTGATATAACTGAGAGTTTTATGGTTATATGAAAATATATTGGCTTCCTAAACCTCACAATATACAGTGGTACCTCTGTTTTCTAGTTTAATCAATCCCAGAGATGGTTCAAAAACTAACAAAATTTTCCAATAAGAATAATACTGTAATGTAAATTGAATTAATCTGTTCCACACCTCCATACATATTAACTTAAAATACATTTATACATACTCATATTTTGTACTACAGTATGTACAGGTATTTCTTATTATAGAGTACTTGTGGATATGGAAGACATTGAAGAAAGGGGGGAGGAGGATGGTGTTAGTGTTTGGAGAGGAGTACCCTTCCTTATGATAGCAGTGATGACATTTCTGGGGTACTCTCTCTCTCTCTTATCGTTTTGCAGGCATAGCCACTAGGACCTGGTTGTGGCTCTCTGCTTGCTTGTCTTACTAAGAATCTGTACTAAAGACACTTACGATTTGTTCAGGCCACAATTAATGCTAGCTGCACCAACATCTCTGTCCATACGTGTATCAAAAACTCGAGTACTGAAGCAAATATCGAGTCCAACCTGTCATTTTTATTGCAACTGTGATACCAACTGTGTTATATTCTTTAAAAGTAAGGTCTTCTGGCATGATTGCTCCAAATCTTTTACATTACTGTACTTTTTCATTCTATAGTGTGGTTTGACTGTGTTATATTTGGTCTCTGTTTTTTCTATAGGACAGTGCAGTAATTGGAACTTGTCTTCATTAAACTCGTGTTATTTTCTGTTGCCCATTGAAAGATTTGATTAATATCAGATTGGAGGTTTGCTGTCTCCTCTATGTGGTCTAATCTCATGAAAATTCTAGTGTCATCTGCAAAAGACAATACAGTACTATAGTTTGTATCCTTGTCTATTTCTGAAAATACATTTTTCCTGTGTGTTTTGCCCTCGGCTTGGTATTATCGTGAGTGTTTTTTATTTCTAGATTTGTTTTGCATATAATAAAAATATATATACAGATAGTAAATAATTATACAGATCATAAGTAATTGTTGCTTATCATTGATAAGTTGACTCTTGCTGAAACTTGAAGTAAGTGGAAAAAATTAAGTATTCTGCTCATGACAATTTAAAGGTTGTATTATCTGCTTCTGACATCAGTGTGTGACACTGAAAAATACACCTTCAGGGAATTTTATCCAAAATCTTTTAGTTTCTACCAACATATATATATCTATAAAAATGGATGTTTGTATGTCCAAGGTTGGAGGCCAGATGCTTGCAGTTTGGCGCTCACAACTTTTATGGTGATTTGTGATTGTATAGGAAGTGTCATGGGGAAGGGCGAGGTTGGCCATCATGCTCCTCATTAAGTATGGATTGTTCTTACTGTGACAGACGGCATCCCCTATAAAGTCTGAAAAGGTGGTTTGATTTTGCGAGTTTTACTTTGGGGGGACTTCCCCCCCCCTCCCTCCCTAGAGGTTCCTGATGCTATTATCACTGATTCGGTGCCATAACTAATATTTATACTACTTTTATATTCAAGGCTTCTGTATAATTTCACAAGTTCTAGAATCAACATTTGCATTTGTCTTGGCACTTAATTTTTATTTTATTTTAAGAATTTTTTTGCATTTTGAAACTAAAAAATTGAAGTTTTAAAAAATGGAATTTGTGTGTTTAAAAGTGTGCAACAACTAAAAACTCATAAGTGTTTAGTAATACCATTTTTCTTGAAATTTGCAAAACAGATAGACTCTTAGATGCTATTGTGCGGCACATTTTTGAAGACGACTTGAAACAGTACCGAAGATCTCACCCCGATGGCCAATATTTTGAGTGAGTATTTTGGATTGTTTACCTTATTTGTTCACAGCCCACACACACTTCACTTAAATCTTAGGAAGCATTCTCTCTCTTTCTCAAGGTAAATTTGTATAAGTTCTATGTGCAAGAGTAGTCTCCAGACTTAATGTCCAAGAATGTGTCAAGTCCTACGCTTGGTTCTGTATCCCACTAAAACATGTTGTTTCAGGAAAGGTTTTCTCGTCGGCTCTATGTTGCTAACCGCCTGGATGTAAACAGTCTTAACAATAAGTTAGCTAAACATGGAGGAAATAAAGGATTTATGGAAGGAAAAGGAGCTCTGGAAATCTAAAAAGAAAGTCCTGGAGGAGGGAAAACAAATTATTAAAAACTTTGGAAGAAGCTAAATAAAATCTAGAGGCTAGGGCATATGAAAAGCTAGACAAGGATATTCAACACGGGAACATTTTTTTTTTTTTTGTCAATAAAGATTGAGGAGGTTACACAGGGTATAGAAAAATATACGAAGAATATGCAACAAACATAAGTACAAGTGTCAAGAGAGAGAGAAATATTATCAGAAGTGGTTAAGGAAGCCAGAAACTGCAGTAATCAGAAAAGTGGAGACATCAGACTGGAGGTTGGAAAGGAACTGGCAGCAAACTCAAAACTGGTACAAAAAATGGTTCATAGTAGGAAGTCCCTAATAATTTTTGATTGCAAAGGAAATAACATCAAGGTCAGACAGAGCCACAGAAGGATTAAAGTTATAAATATAATTGTTGACCCTGTGGAAGGTGTTGCAACCAAAGATAATGTCTGTGATTACAGAAGAATTTGTTGGTATGAAAAAGAAAACAAATTGCCCTCTTAAGGATCACCCTAAATGGAGCTATACAGAGAAGTATTCAGGGAAGTTAGAAAATTACTAAGTGATGAGGAGGGGGAAATGATTTATTAAGACGAGATCTTTCAAAGAAAGGCAGAGAAGCTGAAACTGGGCCTCAATGAAGCAAAACGTTTAAACGAGAGTATAACTGGGGAAGAAATACATTTTTTTATTTCTGCAAGGTGATAAGGATTGGAAAACTTGTGAAATGGCCGCACCAAAGCCAACCAACAAAATTATTAAAGGAAAGGAACGTGAAGGGCAGAGGAGGAGGGAACATGTTCCTGAAATTCTGTACACTATCATAGATAGGGTGAGATAAAAAAAAATGGAGTTAAATTATATAGTACAGCTTAAGATGCCAGATATTGTCACGCTAGCAAAGACGAAACTGGAAGATAAAATTTTAAATGGGGTTGTATTCCCTATGGGATTTGCTATTTGCAAACTTGACAGAAAAAATAGAAAAGGTGGAGGCATTGCTGTCCTGGTGAATGAACACTAAAAGTAAGAAAATTAATACTTCTCAAGCAATGAGAAGTCAACATAAAAGCACTGGAGATCTACAATCTTGATGAAAAATGTTAATCAGTATAGTCTATATTCCACCAGCAAGCATCACATGAACTTAGGAAGAGCTGTATTACAAAAGAGAGGGCCTTATAATAATCTAAAGAGAGATTATAGTAAAAGCAGATGAAGATAAATCACAGAGCGGGAAGATCATGCCTTTCGTATGACAAAATCACTGAAGCATTGGAAGGAAAACCGCATACAGATGTGGTATATACAGACTTTGAAAGCATTTGTTAAATGTGACCATGTAGTGATATCCTACAAAATGAGGTCAATGGGTATAAGATAAATTATGGCAATAGATATTCAGTTTTCTGTCAAACAGAATGCAAGGAATAACAATTAATTAAAGTAGTTCAAGCACAGTGAAAAGCTCTGTATCTCAGGGCTCTATCCTTGCACCACTACCCTTTCCTTATTCTCATGTCATATATAGACAAAAATTACACATTACAGCATCATATCATCTTTTGCAGATGGCAAAAAAATCAGCATGAAAATTACTTCTGTTGAAGACTGAAACACTACAAGCAGATATTAAAAAAGTTTTCGATTGGGCAACAAAAAATAACATGATGTTTAACAGTGACAAATTCCTGGTACTTAGGAATGATAAAAATCAGGACCATTAACAAAATACAGGGTACAAAACACAGTCAAATCTGCCCATACTGTAATAGGAAAGTAACATGTAAATGATCTGGGATTAATTATGTCTGACACCCTAATGTTTAGGGAGCATAACCAAGCAAATATAACATAGGCTAAAAAAATGATAGGATGGGTTATGTGAACATTCAAATTCAGGGATCCTATCACTTCTGCTGTACTACTGTATTTAAATTACTTGTGGGTGTTCCATCTTGAGTACTGCTAGATACTCACTTTCCCCTTCAGAGCAGGAGAGATTGTTAAAATGGTAGGAATACAGAGAATATATACGGCACTCACAAACACGATAAAGCATTTAAACTATTGGGATTGTCTCAAAGCTCTCCCAACGTATTTTCTAGACAGGAAAAAACGGGGAAAATGTAGAAGAGCCTCTCTCTCTCCTACATATACCTCTTTCATCTCCTACGTGGAAATTTATGGACGACCCGGTCCCCAATTTACATAGTAAAATAACAATATACTAGAGAACAGTGTGTATGGAAGGAAATGTAGAAGAGTGCCAGTGAAGAACAGAGGTGCCATAGGCACAGTCAGAGAACACTGTATAAACATCAGAGGTCCACGGTTGTTCAATATCCTCCCGGAGAGTACTGTATAAGAAAAATTGCTGTAATAAAAATGGGCATCTTCAAGAGAAAACTGGATAGTTTTCTTAAAGAAGTGCCGGACCAGCCGGGCTGTAGTGGATACGTGGGCCTGTGGGCCACCCCAAGCAACAACCTGTTGGACAAAGCTTTCATAAGTCGAGCCTAGCCCTGGGCCAGGCTTGGGGAATAGAAGAACTCCCAGAACCCCATCCAGGTACATTCCCGGTCCAGATAGTTGTTAGTACTTGGTGACATCAATTTGACTGGAAAGCCTACAAAGCAAGAACAGAGGACATTTGGACTGGCCGATTCATAAACCTCATCCTGGAGAATTTCATATATCATGATAAACCTGGCCTCATATGAATAGGCTAGGTTTTGGCTCTAGTCCCTGTTGGGCCAAATGAACTCGTGCAACTGATGTGACTGGTAGATTGGAGCAATCTCGATTACAGGGAGGCTACTATAGCTACAGGCAGACACCAGCAGGCTCCTCCAGAAAACTTTCCAAAATGGATAGTGGACAAATGTAAAACAGAACCAGGCCTATTCTATAAAAAATATTAAAAGTTTCCTGTAAAGGATAAAATCCAGAGTTTGATAATGGGGGAACAAATTTACAGATAATGAAATAGAGATGTGAGAAACACTTAACTGAACAGTTCTGAAGTTTGTGCAAAATGAGGCTTTCAAAAAATCAGACACAATACAGATTTCACAAAACAACATTACTGTACATAGAAGAGTCTGGAGATGAATAGAAATAATGTTCAAGGAGCTAAGTAGAAACAAAGAAGGTGGTCCAAATGGAGTTTCCCTTTGTGTTCAGAGAGACTGTGCACCCAAGCTGAGCATTCCACATCAACTGATTTTTTCAGGCATCGGTAGCAGAGAGGGGCCCTTTAAATTATAGATCTGTATTGTTGACGTGTGGTAGTCAAACCACTAGAAAAAATAATTAAAACGAAATTGGTAGAATTACAGTACTGGAAAGAATTAAAGAATTGACATAATAACAGACTGATAGTATGGGTTTCGAACAGGAAAATCCTATGTGACAAATCTACTTAATTTTTATGGTAGAGCTACAAAGATTTTACAAAAAGAAGATGGCTGGGTTGACAGCATTTATATGGACCTAAAAATGACTTTTGACAGAGTTCCACACAACAGGTTGTTCTGAAAGTTGGAGCATGGTGGAGAGGCGAGAAGATTTCTGACGTGGAGGAAAAATTTACTGACAGAAAAATGAGGGCGGTAATCAGAGATCATTTATCGGGCTGGAGAAATGTTAATAGTGGCATCCCACAGTGTAATCACCCAAGTCCCTGATTGGCCATTGTGGGCTAAGCAACCACCTGACAGTGTATTATTGTTGCTACAGTACAGATCAATATATGTAATCAAATT
This sequence comes from Procambarus virginalis, assembly GCA_020271785.1. Taxonomy (NCBI): domain Eukaryota; kingdom Metazoa; phylum Arthropoda; class Malacostraca; order Decapoda; family Cambaridae; genus Procambarus; species Procambarus virginalis. Next base: position 6,314,765 of record WNGS01142304.1, on the reverse strand, counting down.
GTCTTCATATATGTGCA
>WNGS01142304.1:6267733-6308193 GCA_020271785.1 Procambarus virginalis | reverse complement strand
CGCCACATACAAAATACTCAGGGAATTTAAAGGGGAGATAAAGACATTATTATTTAAGGGGACACAAGTGGGAAACTGAGTACTCAAGAGTACTCAAATGAGCCACAGAGATATAACAAAAAAATTTTTCAGTGTCAAAGTAGTTAACAAATGGAATGCACTAGACAGTGATGTGGTGAAGGCAGACCCCATACACAGTTTCAAATCTAGATATGAAAGAGCCAACAGGCTCAGGAACCTGTAAACCAGTTGATTGAGAGTTGAGAACCGGAACCAAAGAGCCGAAGCTCAACCCCCGTCAAGCACAATTAGACGAGTACAATTAAGGTGACTACCTATCACCTTGACCACCACTATCACCTAACCTAACCTAACCTAACCTAACCTAACCTAACCTGCCTGGTGTTGCAGCCTTCGACGCGGAGATGGTGGTCCCTGAACACTGACTACACCTCCTACTGCTGCCTCTTCACCTGCTACAACTTCCAAGGCAGTCACAAGGCCATATTCGCCTGGATACTCTCAAGAACGTCCACACTAGAGACAGAAAAGGTGAGCGCTCACAATTAATTTAGATCCATATTTTGTATATTTTTTTGAAGAAAAAACAAGTGAAGACTGCACTCCAGCACCACACACACACACACACACACACCACACACACACACACACACACACACACACACACACACCACACACCACACACCACACACACACACACGCCACACACACACACACACACACACACACCACACACACCACACACACACACACACACACACACTCACACACACACACAGGTCCCACAAGGCTTTGTCCTGGGACCACTGCTGTCCCTCCCTAACGTATATGAACGACCTACCCGACGGAGTAAGTTTGATGTGTCAATGTTTCTAGCTGATACAAAGCTGATAAAGGAACGAGAAGACAGATAAAAACTGCAAAAAGTTGCAGGAGGACCTTGATAAACTCTAGAAGAGGTCAAACGGACGGTTGCTGGAATTCAATCCCTACAAGTGTAATGTAATAGATATGCGGAAGGGAGAGAAGAGACCAGAAGGCACCTACATCATAAGGGAAAGACAGCTACAGGAATCAGAGAGAGGATCTGAGAATGGATATCATCCCAACACTAATACCAGAGGTACACATAAATTTCGTTCTTTTCTAAGCTCCCGCATCTCTTGCAGATCGCCAGCTGCCAGAAGGAACTGCAGAGAGTTGGCGTGCCACTGGAGAAGCTGAGAGGGACTTACCAGGGGGCGGACTGTAACCACCAGTAACGTCCAATTTACCCACAAACTTTCTACAAGACCAACCTGTCAACACCAGCCTTGTGACCTTCAACGCCTTCCAAATATATTGTACATAAATATTACCGGGCTGAGACGTAGTGTTGTGTGTGTGTGTGTGTGTGTGTGTGTGTGTGTGTGTGTGTGTGTGTGTGTGTGTGTGTGTGTGTGTGTGTGTGTGTGTGTGTGTGTAGTGTGTATACTCACCTAGTTGTGCTTGCGGGGGGGGGGTTGAGCTTGGGCTCATTGGTCCCGCCTCTCAAATGCCAACCAACTGGTATACAAATTCTGGAGCGTAATTGAGCTCTATCAAATCTACATTTGAAACTGTGTATGGAGTCAGCCTCCATCACATCACTGCCTAATGACATTCCATCTGTGTGTATGTGTGTGGGCCGAAAAAATAAGTTGTCCTTTGTTCTATAGAACGTCGGTTTATGTAACATCCTTTAGGATAAATTGTAGATATTTAAAAACAAGGTTCACTAATATCTATGGTGGTTTCATTAAGGCAACAACTCTGCTCGCCTTCCATCTAAAAATTAAAATATATTAGATAAAATTAAAAGAAATTAAATTATATAATTATTATAATATAAATTCTAGGAGGGAAATATACCAAATTACTAATTGAGAAGTAAAGATTTAAAATACCATTATCCTTAATTGAAAAGAATAACTTAATGATACAATTGATACTGAATTAATACCTGAATACAAGACAGGGGTCCCTGACTCTCCTTGATACAAGCCCCAGTACATGCAATATACAGGAGCTTGTACATTTATATGCAAAACGGATCATACCTTCATAATTAAATATGTCAACTTTAATAAAGTTTAGGTTTTGACTAAAATTATATACATGTTTAATTCTGCTTCCGTTGTAATCCCAAAGCTGTCAAAGGAAAGACATTATTTTGACGCTGCACCGTTAATTATATCGAAGTCTTTACTCAAATGTATATAATAATTATAGCACTATAAAATGAGATCAGAACTTATTTTTGTAATAAAGTCCAATGGCTATATATATAACATTTCAAATATTTGAAAACTAATACTACACCCGGCTTTACTCTTACCTAGCTTAACATAATATATTTAGCTCTTGCCAACATAGCTTCAGACCCCATATGCTTGACTTTGTACATGCAGCTCTTGACAAAAATGTCAAAGAGCTGTCAAAAATGTCAAGACTCCGTGGATATATGTGTTGACTCGCGTGAGGCTTTCAACACCGTTTACCATAATAACCCAACCTGTCCTCTTAAAGGAACGTCGCTTTTGGCCGTTTGCCCGTATGGCCGAATTTGGACGTAATTTGAAAATGAAATAAATTTGGGATTTTTTTTTCAACAACAGTAAGTTAAGGGTCCTCTGATAGGTTAGGTGGGCAGGAAATTCTCATAAAGTTTCAAAACGTTATGAAAAACGTTAATTTAAAGTGTCCTCTCATAACCTCTGCGCGTGCGCCGGACGACTCAAATAGAAAACGGAACAGAACGTCACTTTTGTGAGTCGATTTCATTTCAAATTACGTCCAAATTTGGCCATAGCGCGCATACCAGCCAAAAGTGACGTTATTTTTAAGAGGACGGGTTGAATAACCTTCTCAAACCACAACACTGTGGCGACAAGCGGTCACTCCCTCAAATATTGTGATCTTACGTCAGTGAAAGGCTCCAGTATGTTTTTATGAATAATGCTACTTCTCTTACTCTGCCAAATAACACTGGCGTTCCTCAGGATAGCATACTTGGTCCCACTCCTTTGTATTATTTACATCAATGATCTATCAAATGCCACTCGACACCCGAAGCCAATTCTATATTGTTGATGTTACAACCTTCATTTTCTCAACAACCCGTCTCGACTCAAGTCCATTACATCCAGTGGTCGACCCTGCAAACGCATTCATAATTTGTACATGCTGTTCATTCAAAACGATAATTTTCTCAAATATAAATGAATATTATAATATATTAGCATATTGTGCATATAATAGGCATAGGTTAGGTTAGGTGTTTAGGTTCTGTTGGCGATTATTTGTATTTGTAGTACGTGGGTGAAGCATTTACAGCATTGTGGTTCGAACAAAATTCGTCAGTGAAGCACTTGTTCCGGAAGTGTTCGAACATCAACAGTTGTGAGTCGTGTGTAAACCGTTTTTCATTCATAAACAGCTGTGGGTTTGGCGGGGTGCATGGAATCACTTTTGGGTCTTTCTTTGGAGGACGGGTTGGCATTTTTACACGACTCCCAACTGTTGATGTTCGAACATTTTTCGAATAGTGCTTCGCTGACGACCTCTGTTCGTATTGCAACTCTAAATGCTCAGCCTGTCCTCCAAACAAAGACCCAAAAGTGATTCCATGCACCCGCCAAACCTCCCTGTTTATAAATGAAAAACGGTTTACACACGACTCACAACTGTTGACGTTCGAACACTTCCGGAACAAGTGCTTCACTGACGAATTTTGTTCGAACCACAACGCTGTAAATGCTTCACCCACGTACTACAAATACAAATAATCGCCAACAGAACCTAAACACCTAACCTAACCTATGCCTATATATGCACAATATGCTAATATATTATGATATTAATTTATATTTGAGAAAATTCCTGTTTTGAATGAACAGCAAGTAAAAATTTATGAATGCGTCTGTGGGGTCGACCGCTGGATGTAATGGACTTGAGTCGAGGACGGGTTGTAAATGCTTCACCCACGTACTACAAATAAAAAATAATCACAAACAGAACCTAAACACATAACCTAACCTGCGCCTAACTATACATAGAATTTTTATATATAATATTAATATATAAATGAGAACAAATCTATTTTTAGTACACATTACGTTAAAAGCGGTGAATGTGTCTTGAGGGACGACCGCAGCTTTAACGACCCTAGACTGAGGACGGGTTGCTTAACCCACGTACTATAAATATAAATAATTGCCAACAGAAGTTAACTACGTACTAGTTTTTGTTTTGAGGAACCTACTGGCGTTCATAACACTTACCACACCTACACCCTTACCACACCATGTCCAGGTTTTTTTTAAATTCAGTTTTGCTACTAACATTACGCTTTGGTCCTGATACCAGGTGTAGTTTTATCCATCAATATTGACGCTGTGTTGACGTGTTTCTTTTGTTTGTGGTTGTTGTTAAGACGTTGCACTGAGGTTATAAGAACTTAGACGGAAACTCCAAGATCATCCAGAAAGCTTTTATTGGAGAAGCACGCTGTAAGATCAGACATCAAATCTGCACAGAGTCTGATTTGGTGTCATACACAAGGTCAGACACCAAATATAAACTGGCTATTTATATTTGATACGTTACGCACAAACTTGTGACGTAAGCGCTCTAAAAACGTTGTCACTGGGTACTGGTTTAGTGATTCCTTATATTGTTAATTCATAGTGTCAACAAAATTTTCACTTATCAAACACCGGAAATATAAATACGTCAATTCAGTAGCCTAAGAACCTCAGCCTGTGAGAAGATAAGTGATCACTCAACCTTATAACCTTATATATTAAGGAACAAGCAATAGTTACTCCTACTCAACCCAAAGTTTGAGTGCAACTCCCTCTCAAGGAGAGTTACGGTAATAATGTTGGCTTCAGGTAAGTATATTTAGAGTTTTATATTTGTCTGCGGTGATGACTTGTAAGGAAATATTGTAATGAGTGGTTACAGAGAGCATGACTTAGTTTGTCTTTATTTATTGAAAACTTAGAGCAAACGCAAATGAAAAATAAAAATAAATTATTCTTAAGAACTGTTACTCACCGCACAAAGGCTACCCATTCACTCATATGTTTACTCAAACACACCTCAAATGAGAAGGAACCACAGCGAACTCATAAAGCAATTATATCTGTAAGTACAGTAATGAGAACAAAAGCAACGCACACGCTAAATGACTGCGATAACACGAGATTGTGCACGTAACTGTGCAGCGGAGTAATGAGTGAGGAAGCCTCCAACACAACACAGCCACCATATAAGTTCATTAATTAACCCTTGAGGCTTCATTCTACAATATCACCTGCTAATTTGTACCTGCACCTGGCTACAGAACCTGTGTTGTTTGTCCTGGTTGCACCTCAGATTATGCAAATTACATTACTCAGAATGCCTATTCATAGCAGTAAACAGCGTCAGTACATAGTCCTCATGCACTGACACTTGGCGTCCTGTCAGTCGTAACAATGAATAAGCCTTCTCAATGGCATACCTCTGCACAACGGTCGTTAACAAGAAAGAGTAGTACTGGGGAGCTATTCGCTTGTTTACGCACTCACACCGGCGTTTTACATGGCACTAACACAAGAAGGAAGAAAGGAACTATCAGGGGAAAGCGCCAACCCATTACGACTATATAGCACTTGGAAGGGGTCAGGATAAGGATTTGGGATGGGACGGGGGGACAGGAATGGTGCCCAACCAATTGGACGGTCGGGGATTGAACGCCGACCTGCATGAAGCGAGACCGTCGCTCTACCGTCCATTCCAAGTTGTTGGGCACTAACATAAGAAGCATTTGGTCGCATTCCGTCTCACCCATCCCAATTCCTGATCCCTTCTAAGTGCTATATGGTCGTAATGGCTTGGCGCTTTCCCCCTCACTCTCCACAGACACTTGTCAGCACATTGTGCTCTCACAGTAACTCCTCCCATTTCATTCTGATCCTTTAGTGTCACCAAGTTCGACTACGACATCTTCCTGGTGGTTGTCTTTAGCGGTAACATCAGCGGCAACTGTTTCCTGGTCTGACTGGGAGACCAACTCGGGTGACATAAGCAGGTCGTCATCATTATCACCTGCCTTTCCGTCTGCTGTTTTTGGTCCTCTAGCATCAGATTCAATTTCTGTCTCAGCGATTCCCGGTACTTCGTATACATTCTTCCCTCCATCTTTCCTGTCCCCTTCTTCACCCTCAGTTTTTTGGTCGTCGTTTCCTTCATTTTCAGACATTTCTGACTTCAGTTCTGCGACATCTGGACACGTCATTTCTTGTTCTTTCTTGTTTTCTTCTACGGTCCCAACCTTCAGTTCTTCTGCCAACAGTTCTGATGAGTCGAGTTCGAGATCGACAAACAATGAATCAACGTATTTGACATGAGAATTAGCCACCACAAAATCGTCCGCTACATCATTGCTACTTTCACCATCTGTAACTTCGTCAATATCCCCAACTACATCCTTAAGTTGTCCGGCATGGTCTTCAACATCTACGACGTGCTCTGGAACCTTCAGTTCTTCTGCCAACAGTTCTGATGAGTCGAGTTCGAGATCGACAAACAATGAATCAACGTAATTGACATGAGAATCAGCCACCACAAAATCGTCCGCCACATCATTGCTACTTTCACCATCTGTAACTTCGTCAGTATCCCCAACTACATCCTTAAGTTGTCCGGCATGGTCTTCAACATCTACGACGTGCTCTGGAACGACGCCTTCGCCATCAAGGCTCTCGTCGTATATAGCATCGCGTCCAATTTTTTCCTCTGAATTTATTGTGGCATTTCTCGCTTTTCTCTCGTCCTCGACTTTAGCCTTCCCAGTGACTTGTTTTTCAGCATCGATATCAGGGTTTCCGGTTGCGACATTAGCTTGGGTTTTCCGCCTGGCTCTCTCAGTCTCCCCTTCAGTGCTACTTATTTCGTTTTCTGTGAGAGTCTCAGGTGTTGCGAAGACATTACCTTCTCGCACTTTTTTTTCAATTTTGTCTTTAGCTTTCCTGTTTACTCTTATTTTCTTTTTTATATTTTCAATGTGTTTGTCTTCTGTGTTTGTTTCCTCTTCTCGGTTTAGGTCTTCAGCCGTTTTAAGTTTTTCATTTTTGTACTTTTTCTTTCCAGCGTTCTTTTTGTTTTCTTTACTCTTCATATTTTTGTATTTTTTATCCTCATTCTTCTTGTCTTTCGTGTTGGCTTTATGTTTGTGTTTATGTTCATTTTTCTTTGTTTGCTCTCTGTTGGATTTGTATTCCTTATTCTTCTCGCCATCTCTGTGTTTTCCCGTATGTCTGCTTTCTCCATTCATCGTGTTCTTCTTGTGTTTCTCCTTGTGCTTTCGCTCACCGTTCTTGCCCCTTTTAACTTTCTTGTTACTTATTTCAGCCTCACTAAACCCATCTCCCTCTTGCTTGTCCTTGTGAAGATCAGAATATCTTCCTTTGAGCTTATTCCCTTCATCGTTATTTTCTCGCGTAATATCTCCCTCTTTCTTCTTCTTCCTGTGTCTCCTGTCTCCGTCACCTTTTACCGTCAGCGCCTCCTCACCTTCTGCACCTTTGCGTTTCCGTCTCTTCCTGCTTTCATCGAAGTGCTTCACACGCTTGTAGTCCTGTCCTCCGAGTTCGACAACCCCTGCAGGCGCCCGGTTTGCTTCGTCCCCGACGCCGCCTCGATCTCCGTCTGCGTTGAGGAAGACATAGTCAACAATGGCTATTAGGGAGGGACGGGAGGTGTCTTATTTCATACAATGCATTTTCATACAAATATTACTGATGAAATATATATATATAACACTTAGTACATAGCTGAACTTCTATGGGAAAATTGCAGATTCCGTCAAGGGTAAAGGGGTTACAGTTGTGAGGGTAAGGGGAGGGGGTCTGATGCTAAGGTAAGGAGGAATTATATAGGCTTCTGATCTCCCTTTGTTTGCACCCCTTCCTCCCCCCTCCCCTCCCCTTCCCCTTCCCCCTTCCCCCTTCCCCCTTCCTCCTCGTCCTCCCTTCCGGTTCCCTGCTATATTCTCATTATATTTTCCTATTTCCTAATCTCTCTTTCTTCCCTCCTTACCTCCCACTCTCCCTTCTTCCTTCTCTTCTTACATTCTTGCCTCCCTTCCTTACCTTCCCTTCATCCCTCCCTCTCTGCCTTACCCTGACGCTGGCATGTTTGAGTCAGGTGTGATTCTCCTCCATCCTCACCACAGCTCTCTTCCTGAAATGTAAACAATTCTGCTATATATAATTATATATGTGAAGCAATGAATTATCATTTTAATTACGTTGATAAAGCAAACGCAACAAGAGTGCCATCAAGAACAGCCACAGTGCAAGCTGCGGGCACATCTGGCCCCCTGTGTGGGCACCCAATGTGGCTGCACCCCCCCCCTACCTTGCCATGATTTCGGGGGTCAACGTCCTAGCGGCCCGGTTTCCGACCAGGCTTCCTCCTCCCTCCCACATTGAGCAAAATTGTAAACGTATTGCTCTCTCGTACAACAGAGGCGAGGCTTGCACATAATGTGACATTATGGGGATAATAAACTACACAGCTTCTCACCGCCCTCTCTCAAACACTCAGCACCTCTCCTGTGCCAGGTAAGTCCACTACGGGCTCACCTTAGCCTGTGCTACTTGGAACTTGTTCCGAGTAGCTGAATCTATACCAACAACAACTCTCAAACGTGTCATATGACGGCACAACTCTGAAGCGCGGGACAGGTAAATTAGTTCTTCCCTCGTCAGGGCAAGTTATATCAATAAATAAATTAAACATAATTTGGGCTATCAGAGCAGCCCGTTCTCGCGAACGTTCCCAACGCCAAGAAAGTGTGGTACTAAAGGCTTCGCTCTAGCGAGCTGCCCAAAGGCTGAATGTGTTAATCCTAGCCATAAAAAGAGGTAATTTTGCACATCTTTGTAAAAACAAAATGGTTATTTCTTTGCGATAGATGAGACGCTTGGGGCTCGCTCACCAAGCTTTGTAGAAAGATTGGAGTGAGTTTAAGTTCAAATTTAGAGATTGCATGAGTCTGTGGTACTAAAATGCCCTTATCCTAACCTACCAGAGGACCCAAAACAGAAAACGGGACAGTATGTTAATTTCGCGAGCCGCTACCATTTTCTAGGACAACATTTTGTGCCCTTAGGTAGAGTATACGGCAAAATGCGACGCTCTATTAGGAGCAGATGTGTTCAAATATTAACTGGGGGGGGGGATCCATTGTTTGTCACAATGAAATATGTTAAAGAAAACACTTGTATGGGACAAGTATCAAAATCAAAAGCTTGACAGTTGTTGTCACAGCTCGAATGTAATTTGGCTTCATGTACCTCTGGCAGCTCGGCTTGTATACAGCCAGTCTAAATAACTTAGTATAAAGTGTGTGGACACAACGTGACAAAGACAGCGACACAACTTGACAAAGACAGCGACACAACGTGACAAAGACAGCGACACAACGTGACAAAGACAGCGACACAACGTGACAAAGACAGCGACACAACGTGACAAAGACAGCGACACAACGTCACAAAGACAGCGACACAACGTGACAAAGACAGCGACACAACGTCACAAAGACAGCGACACAACGTCACAAAGATAGCGACACAACGTCACAAAGACAGCGACACAACGTCACAAAGACAGCGACACACATTAGATCATCAAATCATATAAAATATGCGAATTGAGTCATTTGGAGATGAATCTATTTGGTTTCCATAAGGTAAATATATAGCATGAAAGTCTAAGTTGTGTAGACTAAAAGTATAAACATCAACTCTTCTATTATCTTAATATATATATAAAATATGAATATATTATATAAAGTTACACAGATAACTCACACTAATGTTATATATATCAATTAACAGTTCAACTGTAATATATATCAATGAGAAAAGCCCTGTACCACCCCATACTTTGTCACTTCAAGGTTGTACAGTGGTACATGTTGTGGCTGGTAATACGTTGGTCGCGGGTTCGAGTCACCTAGGAGCTCCAGTTGATTTTGTCATTGATATATATCACGTTAGTGTGATTTCTGTGTGTAATTGAGGCCCATAATGGGCTCAGGAACTGAATCCCCTAAATTAATTGCCCCTATTCCCAAAATATTTCAGTAACTGCTCTACTCTTGTTTTGGCAGCTGTAGTTTGGTCCTAAATATTATGACCATTGCTGGAAATGCAACTATTTGACTTGCTAAAAACATTTAGGAAAATAACATGATGAGGCTGCTCTCTAGTTATGGGAAACTCACAGCCATGACAGCAGGTCGCATGAGCAGCGGAGCCACCGCCAGTATTGCCAACACCGCCCGCATCCTCGCCATCACTCCAGGTGTCCTTTATGTCAAGTGTCCCTCTCGCCAGGTGCCCCTTACACCAGGGTTCCCTCACAATAGGGGTCACTCACAACAGGTGTTCCTCACTAGTGGTCAGAGGAGGACTCCCTGAGGCCCTCACCACACACCGAGTCTCTCACAGTGATGACTACGACGGTGTGAAAGCCACTCACTGCCTCCCTGATAAGACTTCCTGCCCTCCGCTATTCCCGCGTGTGTTCTGTCTCTACCGTGGCCGGGGACACACCGACTATCCTCTCGAATAACACATCGTATTTTGACGCATAGATCCCCCTCCCCTAATGCCAAAAACTGATGTACCAAATATCATAGCGGCTCTCAAAAATTCAAGTTAATATATATTACTTCAGCGGAGAGCAGACGCAACACCAGCTTCCTGAGAGCAATGACTCACTACGCCAGCTGGAGACATATGTTATCTTGAGGTTATCTTGAGATGATTTCAGGGCTTAGTGTCCCCGCGGCCCGGTCCTCGACCAGGCCTCCATCCCCCAGAAAGCAGCCCGTGACAGCTGACTAACTCCCAGGTACCTATTTACTGCTAGGTAACAGGGGTGAAAGAAATTCTGCCCATTGTTTCTCTCCGGCGCCCGGGATCGAACCCAGGACCACAGGATCACTCGTCCAGTGTTCTGTCCGCTCAGCCACCGACTCCCAAAACATATGACTTCAACAACAAATTAACTTACAGTGTCTGTCAAAATTCTTTAACCCGAAACGAAATTCAGTCACTTAATAAAACATACAATATATTTCCCAATTAATTAACTTTGTTGACAAATGCACAACAGATTTCCGAATGAATTTAATTTGTTAGTACATTAAAACAGCGTTTTATGTGAGCTATTGGTTCAATGACCAATATATACGAATCCTAGAGGGGTCGAAAAGTTTATAGTGATTCACAGTTTGGAGACCATTCAGGCCTTTATATGAGCTCACGTTCCCCAGACCACCTATCCCCTAGACACCTAGACTACCAGACTACATGTCCCTCACGTTCATCAAACAGTAACTTTATGTTCGTACTGCAATATGCGATAATAATTATTAGTAGTCAACAATTTTAAAACGCCCGGATACGCGTTTAATGATTACATGATTTGACATGAGAATTTTGATAAGATATGCCAGGGGACCTTATCACGTTCCAAGACTTTGCAAACATACCCGAGTGCAGATGTGTTATGAAGGGGCAGTTGTGGGGGCACCGTGCTTGGTAGGTGTAGTTGTGGGGGCACTGTGCTTGGTAGGTGTAGTTGTGGGGGCACTGTGCTTGGCAGGTGTAGTTGTGGGGGCACTGTGCTTGGCAGGAGAGCCATGTCAACACTTTCTTGGTGCAACTTGAGCTTTCTCTAGACGAATCTTAGTGAAGAAAATATTGAAGGTGGTGATGCGTAATATTGCTTGAAGAGATTACGTGATGATTTTATGTCTGTACATAAAGCCATCACGTAATCTGTCTGTACTTTCTTAATACAGTTTAGTTATCCCACGCGGCGATAGCGTGCTTAATCACTTTCGCTTTTATGTCGATTTTTGTTACTTCGAGAAGTAGCGAACCTGTATAATGGATTTTTTTGCAGTTATGTATAGTGTGAAGCTGTCAGAGACTTCATATGGTAAGTTGTCTTCCTCTTACGAATAATTATCGGTTGAGAAATCATGTCTGAAGTGCGAATCATCACAGGCGGCATGATTTTGCAACTGAGCTTCTTGAATTGCAATTGCTTTCTTGTTTCGTTAAAGACTCTTATAACTAGGCTCTGTAAAATCCAGGTTCTGCAGTAGCAGTTCCCTGTGGCATCGTTTCGTCGGTAACTAGATTCCATCGAGCCGATTTCAGAGCAACTGAACCTTTAATAGCTAGAATAGTGCAGGTCGTGTTAGTCCAAAATAAGCCATATGACAGCTATGGTTAGAAGCGAAGCATTGGTTAGATTCTCTGTGCCAGACTACCTATCCCTGGGGACCTGAAACTGCTAGGCCATCTGTCCCTAGGTCTTAAAACTGCCTGACCACCTATCCCCTAGACACCTAGACTACCAGACTACATGTCCCTAGCCCCTGAGATTGCTAGACCGGCTATTCCTAGACCATGGGACAGAAAGATCACCTGTCCCTAGAAAATTAGACAGCCATACCACCTGTCCCTAGACCATTAGACAGCCAGTCCACCTGTCCCTAGACCATGGGACACCCATACCACCTGTCCCTAGACCATGGGACAGCCATATCACCTGTCCCTAGACCATTAGACAGCCAGTCCACCTGTCCCTAGGCCGGGAGCCTGTCAGACTCAACAGTAATTGGTCGCTTGTCTGGCTATAATTGTGTTGACGACCCCCTTGACAACATCCCTGAAGACCTGGAGGTAGCCTTGGACCCTGGGAGCCTCCACACGTGTAGCCTGATAGCCTCTCTCAAGATGGAGAGGTAAAAATAGCCTAAGAAAATACATCTCAAAGGGATAGAGTAGCTCTCTCTTTGAGATGTATTTTTCTTGTCTCAATAAACATACTTGAACTTGAACTTTCTCAAGTATGCAGCTAGCAGGAGCCTCACCTCTAAACCTAGTGTTTGATATGTAATATTCAAGTAAATATAATTAAAATATTACTAATCAATATTTGGGTTAATAAGTAGAGGGGGTTTTTACGAATGATAATTTGTCAAGTCCCTTAAGTCCCTCACTGTGCCGCTGTTGAGTTAATATAATTGAAATTATTAGAAAGCAAGATTTTACACGGATCTTGAGGGTTTAGGTTATGGCAGTTTAGGTTAGGTAAGATTTGGTTAGGGTTAGCAGTTTAGGTTAGGCTATGGTAGGTAACGTATACCTGTCGTATACCTGTCGTATATATGTCGTATACCTGTCGTATACCTGTTGTATAACTCGATAATTGTGAGGATCAATGTCCCCGCGGCCCGATCTCTTGTTGGTGTTCTGGACATCCGCATGAGGTCATTGTTTGTGACTGTTCATTTTGATTGCTTCTTGGGATTTTCTATGATATAACTGTATTTGCCATATTTTCCCTTTTTTAGGTGCCTTAAGCTGTAACCATCCAAGCAACATGATGTTTAGGGCAGGGTTTGTGAGGCTTTCTAAGCCGTATTCTATTTTCTTAAGTGGTCTTTAAACTGCTGAGGATTTGCATCTGGTGATTTATATACAAGGTCAGTCACCATATTTAGAATTTATATTTCGATATTCAGCATTTCCATCATATCGTTTGTGGTGTTTTGCAGCTCTGAGCAAATGAGTGTTAGGCAAGATTTGGTTAGGCTATGGCAAGTTAGTTTAGATAAGATTTGGTTAGGTTAGGTAATGTGCATTTCGACTCCCTCTTCCAATCGTTAAGAATATTATATGAGCTTTGGAGTAAGGGATTCATTTTCTTATTTTATGTAGGATCTGAGGATGATGGTAAAACCTTTGTGGGGTTTATAGACGCAAACAGTGTGTTATTGGACGAGGGGACGACACTGCCGCTGTTGTAGGAGATGAAGACGCCATTGGGTCTGTTGTAGGACCTGAGGGTGACATTACGGCTGCTGTAGGACCTGAGGACAACGCTAGCGCCTTCGTTAAAGGGCCTGATGACATCAGCCGTGTTGTTGGACCTGCGGACGACGTCACAGCTGTTGTAGGGCTGGAATACGTTCTATGTACTCTGGAAAAGTTAAAATGTTGAGGAGATCACTGCTGACCCTTCTGTTGGGCTCCTTCGCCATCTTTTATTGGACCTTCCTTGCCCTCATCGCTGACACTANGATAATTAGTTGCAGTCACAGTTTCACCAGGTTCCTTGCATGATAGTTTCCTATGTCATAGTTTTAAAATACATTCAAGCACAAAAAATCTGGTGGTCACATTTAAACATATATACTCAAAAATTCCTTAACTAGTGGATTAATCACCCAGTATAATTTTGGTATCAATATCAGTTTCCAGGATGATGGGGTAAAAATGTATTATTCTAGTTTAAAGTAGCCGTGACTATATATTCCTTGTCCGTGACTATCTGTTCTTTGTCTGTTGTGGTTGTAATCCCCAGTTAATATCTACAGCACTATTGATTCTTCTTTTATTGTACCATCTAACTATAGACTTCATGGTAAAAAAAATTAATTATTTGACTTGGGAATATGATGTGACAAAAATGTAATTTCTGAACTTGCAGAAAGTTCGCAGACACCAACGGAAGTGCAGCCAGAAGAGAAGAAGGAGGAGGACACACAGTACACAATAAATTAATATATATGGGTAAGTTGTTTAAAGTCTTGGAGGGAAAGTGGCAGTTTCATGTTGACTCAACATTACTATTTTGGAAAGAGAAAATGATGCAAAGAGAACTCAGGTTCGACTCCTGGCTGGTGTCATATATTATATCATTATGTTCGTGGTAAAGAGCCTTACACTTAGACTGGACGGTAGAGCGACGGTAGAGCTTCATGCAGGTCGGCGTTCAATCCCCGACCGTCCAAGTGGTTGGGCACCATTCCTTCCCACTGTCCCATCCCAAATCCTTATCCTGGCCCCTTCCCAGTGCTATATAGTCTTATTGGCTTGGCGCTTTCTCTTGATAGTTCCCATCACTTGCTCTTCCATAAGATGTCCAAAAGTTGAATGTAATTCAAAATAATATGAAACCTTCAGTGTGTCAGGGGATCATTAAATAAACACATGCGGTCAATTCCGTTTGTATTTAGAGAAGAAATGGTGCTCAACCACTGAGACGGGTTGATACAGCGACGGTCTTCTTGCAAGTCGATGTTCGATCCCCAATGGTCTAAACTCTAAGCGGTTAGTCTCCTTAGTTTGACATATTCAGTGTAGTCTACAACTTGGAGAACATTCTTTGCCACCAGTTGCCAATTCTTTTGCTTGACTGAGCACCTCAGCCGTCATGAGCGGTCCTCCATCGAAGAAATCACAATCCGTCACTAGTAGATTTATTCTCCGCACTGACTCACCATCTTACTCTGGGCACCATACATATTTATTTGTATTTCACCATACAAAGAGGCTAGTACCAGTACCTGAAGTAATCTCGCGCTAAAGTTCCGAAGTTAAGCATGACCTTCTCTGTTGCTGAAAGGTCAATACAAAAAAATCTAAACTACTCAAATTCAGACACTAGTTAAACTGCAATAGGAGAAGGGTCATGTATGTGTCGGTATGTTGATACAAGATATACAAAAATCCTGTCATGTTGGTAGGTACTTCCTGCGTTCATGTTGGTATGTACTTCCTGCGTTCATGTTGGTATGTACTTCCTGCGTTCATGTTGGTATGTACTTCCTCCGTTCATGTTGGTATGTACTTCCTGCGTTCATGTTGGTATGTACTTCCTGCGTCATGTTGGTATGTACTTCCTGCGTTCATGTTGGTATGTACTTCCTGCGTTCATGTTGGTATGTACTTCCTGCGTTCATGTTGGTATGTACTTCCTCCGTTCATGTTGGTATGTACTTCCTCCGTTCATGTTGGTATGTACTTCTTGCGTTCATGTTGGTATGTACTTCCTGCGTTCATGTTGGTATGTACTTCCTGCGTTCATGTTGGTATGTACTCCTGCGTTCATGTTGGTAGGTACTTCCTGCGTTCATGTTGGTATGTACTTCCTCCGTTCATGTTGGTATGTACTTCCTGCGTTCATGTTGGTATGTACTTCCTGCGTTCATGTTGGTATGTACTTCCTCCGTTCATGTTGGTAGGTACTTCCTGCGTTCATGTTGGTAGGTACTTCCTGCGTTCATGTTGGTAGGTACTTCCTCCGTTCATGTTGGTATGTACTTCCTGCGTTCATGTGGTATGTACTTCCTCCGTTCATGTTGGTATGTACTTCCTGCGTTCATGTTGGTATGTACTTCCTCCGTTCATGTTGGTATGTACTTCCTCCGTTCATGTTGGTATGTACTTCCTCCGTTCATGTTGGTAGGTACTTCCTCCGTTCATGTTGGTATGTACTTCCTGCGTTCATGTTGGTATGTACTTCCTCCGTTCATGTTGGTAGGTACTTCCTGCGTTATGTTGGTAGGTACTTCCTGCGTTCATGTTGGTATGTACTTCCTCCGTTCATGTTGGTATGTACTTCCTGCGTTCATGTTGGTAGTACTTCCTCCGTTCATGTTGGTAGGTACTTCCTGCGTTCATGTTGGTAGGTACTTCCTGCGTTCATGTGGGTATGTACTTCCCGTTCATGTTGGGACTATTCTGTGCCTTTTTATTTTTCAGCCTTTGGAGGAATTCTAGTGCTGTTGATCGGAAGCCTTGTCACCTGCTTCATGTGTTACTCACGAGTACAGTGTACTGTTCGCGAGAGGCTCGCACTAGCTCAGGAGCCAGTGTGAGCCTCAGGAATAGTATGTGCTCAGGAATAGTATGTGCTCAGGAATAGTATGTGCATTCCACACAAGTGAAATCAAGAATCATCCGGCAGCAGATCGTGACGAGAATGATTCATAACGTGAGGCTCATTACAGTGCACTCATTGCTAGTCGTGATTTGCATCGAATGAGTCGTCCGTTTATATGTAAATTTATGCAAAGTATTGAGACAGTTTTGGAGCTATACGGTGGGATTGAACCACCTACGACACGTTAAAAGCAGCACAACAAGCAGCAGATCTATTGTATACTCACGTGATGTGTTGAGTTCGTTCAGATGAGCTTCCGAACGCCATTTGGGTTCAGTAGAACTCTGGTTGAAATTATTTTTATTTTTTTCGCTCGTGGTGGACGCGTGTGTGTTGGGAGGCCAGAGGCGCCAGTTCAATCCCACTGCATTGCCCGAAACAATGTATCATTGCGTTGTTATATCACGCAATAATATATGCACATATGCTAGGTTAGTATATATGCATTGTTCTCGACTACAAGTTTGTGTAAACTATTCCACGTTTATCAAACAATTGAATAAGGTTAACAATTTGCTTATCATTGCTAAGTATGTAATCGGATTTTTTTTTTCTTAGTCCAAATCAACATTATTTTTCTTCTTCAAATGTGATTACTAAAATTTGTAATAAAATTAATTATTAAAGAACAAAAAATCATGATATTTAAATGTTTATTTAATTTAGGAAAATATATATTATTTATGTTATTTATACTAGATATTTATGTGGCTATTTTAGAAATAAAAAGTATTAACTTTAGAACAATAAGCTTTATATGTATATTTAGGTCCAAGTAGAAGTATATTTTTCAGTGATAATTGCTACAAATGTAAGTGTATGTATATGTATTAATTGATTATGTATTATGTTATGTACCAATAAGCATTGGTTATGTACTAATAAGTATTGGTTATGTATATGTAAATTTTTATGTGGTTTCTCATTACTTCTGAGATTATTGAACTGTTCACAAAAGTGGTGAAGTATTTTATGTTTAATTTCTCTTCCTGGTCTTACGTTTTCAAATGTGTGTGTGTACTCATCTATTTGTACTCACCTATTTGTACTCACATATTTGTGGTTGGGGGTTGAGCTTTGGCTCTTGGTCTTGTGTGTGTGTACTCACCTATTTGTACTCACCTATTTGTGCTTGCGGGGGTTGAGCTTTGGCTCTTTGGTCCGCCTCTCAACCGTCAATCAACTGGTGTACGGGTTCCTAAGCCTACTGGGCTCTATCATATCTACATTTGAAACTGTGTATGGAGCCAGCCTCCACCACATCACTGCCTAATGCATTCCATCCGTTAACTACTCTGACACTGAAAAAGTTCCTTCTAATGTCCCTGTGGCTCATGTGGGTACTCAGTTTCCACCTGTGTCCTTTTGTTCGCGTCAAACCAGTGTTAAATAGTTTATCCTTGTTTACCCGGTCGATCCCCTGAGGATTTTGAAGGTTGTGATCATGTCTCCCTTACTCTGTGCGTGTGTGTGTGTGTGTGTGTGTGTGTGTGTGTGTGTGTGTGTGTGTGTGTGTGTGTGTGTGTGTTGTGTGTGTGTGTGTGTGTGTGCGCACACATGTGAGGGCGGTGTACTCGCCTAGATGTACTCACCCATATGTTCTTGCAGGATCGAGCTAGGCTCCAGGCCCCGGCTTCCGAACATTCTTAGATTATTGCAATGACTCAATTTTCACGCGTTTACCACATTTACATTTAAAATTTTGGATCAAATTAACTTCAACGACTTCTGCGTTTAACCTATTCAAACTATTGCCAGCTCTAACACTGAAAACGTTCTTTCTGATGTCTCTATGACTCATTTGCGTCTCTAGTTTCCATCTATGTCCCCGCGTTCTGCTGTTCCTAGCTTTGAAAAACGCTGCTTTGTCTACTTTGTCAATATCCCTTAGAATCTTATGTGCTGTTATCATGTCCCCCTGTCTCTCCTTTCGTTTATTGTATTAAGGTCCATTCATTCAGTTTTTCTCATAGCTCACTCCCTCAGCTCCGGAACGAGTCTCGTTGCATATCTTTGGACCTTTCTATTTTCTCCTTGCCCTTTTTCAAGTAAGGGTTTCATGCTGGAGACACATATTCAGGAAGGGGTCTCACTTTCGCTGTATATAGGGCCCGAGAAGCTTCTTTGTCCAAGTTACTGAAGAATACACGGATATTGGCCAGTATGTCATACTGAACGTCAGAACGCCAGAACGCCAGAACGTCAGAACGTCAGAACGTCAGAACGCAGTTGTTGTTCTGCTTGTGTGGGCTCAGATTCCGTGACCACCTTACGGAACATAATGTGTGTGTTAGCCAGGGAGAAATTCCCGAGATTTAGTGACAACTTCAGGAGTTCCTCCAAATAAAAAAAGGTCAGGAATCCCTACAATAGCTATTGCAATGATGCCATTTGGTATCTGATGGAAAAAGGTTTGAAAATAGTACAAGTACATTCCATCACATCAACTCGTGTCTTATTAATTCCTACTGTGTATTTGGAGTCTGAGTAGTTTTCATTAATAAAGTTTGTCAGATTGCCAAAATAATCCATCTCTAAATAAAGTAATTTCGCACGTGTTGCGGCATATACACAAATCAATAAATTTATTTCAAAGAAAAATCTGTTTCATCTTCCCCGGCCTCTCCATTCTACCATCAGCAATTCAGCACGACAATTTGTTCTGGAATTATCGATCAGCTTGCTAATGTATTCCTTGTATCCCTCGAAGTAAGAATTACTTTAACATTACCCCCAGCAGGTACATTCTTCAGCATTACCCACCAGGCATTGTGAAATAACTTCGCTGTGTTGATAATATAAGAACATAAGAACAAAGGCAACTGCAGAAGGCCTATTGGCCCATACGAGGCACCTCCTATTTATAACCACCCAATCCCACTCAAATTATCTGATCAAATATCTTGATCATCACATCACTCTGTGTCGACCTGTGGATCATTTTAGGAACAGAGGTGCTGAATATAAACTCACTACACACTAAACTTTAAGAGTGGAAAGAGTGGAGCTTTAAGAGCTGAGCCTTTTTTTAACCCCTAGACACAAAAATATGAAAAGATGATAACATTCAAGCTAATAGTTCACAAGGGAAAGCTACGTACAGAAAGAACCTAATTCTTATTTAACCTTATTCAACATTATTTAATCGTTTAATCTTATACACATTATACACAATTCTTTCTCGATTTTAGGGAGGACATTCAGTTTTTTTTTAAGAGAAGTACCAGTACTTCGTAGATTTCGTCCAGGAGCTTGGCGATATGAACTCCATGAGTACTAAAATTGTCAAGAAAAGACAAAACAACATTAGAAGACAGTGTGTAGAATGAACACTGAAACGTCAACACAGAGACGTCAACACAGAGACGTCAACCCACAGACGTCAACACACAGACGTCAACCCACAGACGTCAACCACAGATCTGAAAATGAAGAAAATGTCGACGTTTCGGGCGTCACGCGACTAGATAATAAACCGGGACGATCCGAAGCATTATGCACTTGCTTTATTTTCAGAAGTGTGAGTTGAGTGACTCAATTTCCAGCCCAGTGCTGGCCCTCATGCTAAAAAAAAATATCTAAAGAAATGTTGTATGTAACACACAACCTCACAAGATTTAAACTTCAACTCATCTTTGTTGTTTTGCATAAACCCCCAAACACAAACTCAATCCCTTCGCATTGGATCCGATACTAAAACCGATCTCAAAGTCATCGAGCTTATGACCATACGAACTCAATCCAAAGGTAAACGAAACAGGGAATCATTTAACCTGTGTTATGTTGTGTTATATATATATTGAGCATCAGGTTGGGACGTAGTTCACTGCATCTCCAGCAGCAGGGGAGGCTGGGCCTTACTGGCAGCTCCTCTCCTTGATACACACTTCATCGACACCGTCACTACTCTATAGGAAGAAAGAAGATAATAACAGTTAATTCACTTAGTCGGAGACAGGCACCCCTGCAAACAGTTGCCTAATTGTTGGGTGTTGGGTGTTAGGGACCTCCTTGACACAGGGATGTTTACTGCTGGGTGAACAGTGGCATTAAGTGATTGGAATCGTGCCCAACCAGTTCTGTCCCACCCGGGATTCCCGATTGCGAATCGAGAACGAACCCAACTACACTACAGAGACCCTATAATACATAATAAACAAAGCTTGTACAACACTCCGTATATAAATCTGAACATGATTTAAAAGACTGATTTCAGGGCATTGCTGTGAGATATTCAGAGTCGTATCAGGGTGAGTAAAAGGTGTGAGTGCGGGCGGGATACTCACAGCAGTATGAGGGTGAGGCAGCAGTTGAATCCTGCCGAGAGGAAGTTGAACGATGCGGGTCTGGTGCTGTTGGTAGCGGAGTAGACTGCGTTGTAGAGTGGGGCAGCAGCGAAGGGCAGGAGTGACTCTGCTGTGGCCATTACCGCGTACACCTTACCTGTGGTGGGGGAGGAGACCCTGTGATGCACCTCAGCCGTACTAACTCACAACATTGCAGCAACATTGGACGAGGTAATGTTGTGTGAATGTTACAATATGCCCTGGTCGTTAGTTTCACACGCTCTTGCGTCATAACTCATATCCCTCTCACCATACTTTCACCACACACACACACACACACACACACACATACTACACCCTCACCATTCCCCAAGACGCTCTTATCTCACGTCTCGGGGCCCTCCTCACCATATTTTCACATAATCCTCTTCACTCCCTCATGCTTCCTCACTTCACACTTCATAGATTCTCAAACATCACAAACTCATCATACTCTCACAATAATTGCCCTTGTCACACTCACTACACCCACACCATGTTTGTACACCACCGTCACCATACTTGCACTATATTCTCATCACACCCTAAGTGTGCTATCACCATACTCTCAAAGTGCACTCCCACACTCTTACCACACCCTCCTCACACTCTCCCTATATACAACCCTCACTATACCTTCCCCACACCATCATTATACATTCTCACTCCCCACCCCTCACCCCACCCCTCACTCCCCCAACATCCTCACTACACATTCCCCACATAAGCACCACACCTTCACCACCACACCCCCCCCCCCTCACCTTCCCAACATCCTCACCACACCATCACTACGCTCCCCCGACACTCTCACAACACAGGAAGGACTACCAACGGCGCGGGCCCCGCCAGCTTAGACAAGAGAGAGCGGATGGAGACCGGCGCCATGTTCCTCCCCCGGACACTGCCGCTCCTGCAACAAGTCCGCACGTCTCCTCTTGCTGACAATGTTATATTCTACATGCATAATGGTATTTTAAAGTGTATTTTATGTAATTTAGTCTCTCTCTCATTCACTCACTCACTCACTCACTCACTCACTCACTCAACTCACTCCTCACTCATCTCTCTCTCTCTCTCTCTCTCTCTCTCCTCTCTCTCTCTCTCTCTCTCTCTCTCTCTCTCTCTCGTCTCCTCTCTCTCTCTCTCTCTCTCTCTCTCCTCTCTCTCTCTCACCACACACACCCACACACAGGTAGCCTGGTGGAAGGGGCCAGGTAGCCTGGTGGATAGCGCGCAGGACTTGTAATTCTGTGGCGCGGGTTCGATTCCCGCACCCGGCAGAAACAAATGGGCAAAGTTTCTTTCACCCTGAATGCCCCTGTTACCTAGCAGTAAATAGGTACCTGGGAGTTAGTCAGCTGTCACGGGCTGCTTCCTGGGGTGTGTGTGTGTGTGTGTGGTGTGGGGAAAAAAAAAAGTAGTAGTGTAGTTAGTAAACAGTTGATTGACAGTTGAGAGGCGGGTCGAAAGAGCAAAGCTAACCCCCGTAAAATACAACTAAGTGAATACACACACACACACACACACACACCACACACACACACACACACACACACCACACACACACACACACACCCCACACACACACACACACAAAAGTTGTCATAACTTTAGGAACAAGGACAAACAAGAAAACCTGGTTACATTTGCAGTCACAGAAACAAAACTGTCAGGAGTCATTACTATGCAATTATTGTCCAAAGACAATGTTCTAAGGCATTAGAAAGGAAGAAAAGAAGTAGGAAGAGCCGTGTTGACAGGAAGAACTGGATATTCAAGAAGCTCTCAATCCCATTTTATGGACGATTCAATGACTATATAACCGGAACCATAACAATAAGAGATTATAAGATAATAGTTCCGACTCGTTGGTAAGTTGTTGAGCTGAAAATTCGATATAAAATGTGTATTATCTTTATTTTATCGGCCGAGGTCCCAGAGACACTCTAAGATGTTACACGACCAAAGATCACATTCACTACAAACATCTACCATCAATCAATCTTTATTTTATGTTGAGTCAATCATGTGGAGAAGGACACTTACCTGTCCAGATCAACCAGGTGAGGCTAGTTGAGGTGACCAGACCATAGACTACGCTGCCACAGGTCTTGGAGATCCCGCCCACGACACCTATCCAGCCGTCCGCCACCCCGCCACAGCACTCAGCACCGGAACCACTACCACCATCACTGTTGGCAACCACTACCACCATCACTATCACTGTTATCAATCCCTACCACCATCACTGTTTATGAGAGAGTAAGAGGGTGAAGGGCACTAGCAGGGTGAGAGGTACCATGGTGCAGGGACTTCCAGAGTGAGGGACTCGACAGTGACCAATGATGAGACGTTGAGGACACTCTACCAAGGGGAAGGTGAGGGACTCAGCGAGGGTGAAAGAGTCTACCTTGAAGAGAGGGGTGAGGGACTCTGTTGTGAAGAGATAGTGAGAGATTCTGCCAGGTGAGAGAGTGAGGGATTGTGAAAGGGAAGAAACTCACCGCACACGCTGAAGAGGGAAGCGAACGTCCCCCAGCGGCTGTACTCGGTGTGGCCCCAGCCGAGGGCGCGCTGGACGAACAAGTATTTCACGTTGGCCTCACCTGAAATATATCAAAATCAAAATCAAATCAAATGTTTATTTGGGTAAGTACATACATACAAGTGATTGTACAGAGTGATGGAGTTATAGATAGGGCTAGTACATACAATGCCTAAAGCCACTATTACTCAAAGCGTTCGGGCATATCATCACCAGGAGTTACTCACGGTCCTACTAGGCTGCTTCTGCCTACCATAGCCCCACTAGGCTGTTTCAGTTTGCATTCCACTCTGCTAGGCAGTTTCACCTTAGATTCGGACCTGCTAGGCCGCATAAAGCATTTGTGTTGTATTTTAGTCGTTGCATATACTGTTGTGCTAAATATTACTGTGACGAAAACTGCAGAAGAACGGCACATGGTTTTCCCAATGTGGGGGACATTGAAACGTTTCGAGTCTGGACTTGGCTTTGGTATACGAGTCGACAGCAGAGTTGAGGACCCCTTGCGTATGGATTTGTGTGTGGTGAGACCGGTAATTACCTGGATACGGTTGGCTGGAGTTTGTGGTTCGAAATCAGTTTATTCAGTATGCGCTTATCTCCAACCACAGTGTTATTCAGTGTATTCCGGGTGTTGAAACTAGCAATGGGGGAATAGTATAGTTGTGATACATTTTAATGTTCTCTCTTCTTCCTCCTCCCCAAGTGACGATTCTCCCTATTCCTTAGTACTCGTGTATTCTCTGTGAGCAGGAACTGGGTCGTGATCTCACGATTTTATGGTTAAATGCTTTCTCCTGATAATTACCTTACATTATTGAATACTCAGTTATTAGACACTTAAGGTCTGTCGGTTTGAGGTACCTATATAGAGCTTTAAGTTACCTTCTTCACTCAAGTGTTCTTGAAGATATCCTAATAAGTATACAAAGTTTGCCAGTGTAGGCTACCGATCAGGGGCCAGATTCACGAAGCACTTACGAACGTGTACATTTTTCCTCAATCATTGACGGCTTTGCTTACATTTATTAAACAGTTTACAAGCATGAAAACTTCCTAATCAAGTGTTGTTATTGTTATAAACAGCCTCCTGGTGCTTCGGAGCTCATTAACTGTTTAATAATTGTAAACAAAGCCGCCAAAGATTGAGAAAAGATGTACAGGCTCGTAAGTGCTTACGTGAATCTGGCCCCAGATCACATTCCCCTGTATGACTAACCATCCCGTAGGGCGCTTTAGGAGAGATGTAGTCTTCAAGCCTATCTCAGCTTATTCACCCGCGTGCTATTGTGTATCAGCTTACACACGGTACTTCTAAGTTTCTTCAGCAGTCATCTAGCTCTGATAGGATACTTAGCTTACTCGCGTTCCTTCTAGTCGGCTACAGCTTATATACGGACCCTACAAGACCGCTTTAATTTACAAGTGGCAACAGTTGCCGGATGCAGGTCGAGCACTACATGATTGTTGATAATTTGTCTAGGTACCTGAGGTAGACTATTGCCAGGTTTTATAGGATGGCAACAGTCGCCTTATCAGTGAATGGTCACGCAGCACTACGCATTGATGAGCGATGATTCTCCATTGACCCCAGACAGGCAAGATATGATAAGCATGATGCTATGATTATGATGAATCACGCTCCACTGACCCCAGATAGGCAGAGAGTCGCACATCATAGCCAGGATGAGAAGAAGGATGTGCGCAGTGGCGCGCTGTGGACGAGGCTGGATGGTGACGTGCACAGCATCGTAGAGCTGCGCCACGTCGCAGGCCGTCGTGCACAGTCGTCCGGCTTCGCGCACCGTTGTTGCACATCCGGACGGCTCCTGTTGAAACAAGGTCATTAGAGCTTCTAACTCACGATCGTTTAAATCTGTTTCTATCAACGTGGCCAAGTGATCATATTGGCATCAAATATTTTTTGGTAATTTTTTACTGGCATGTCATAGGTAATAGAACACTAGGACAAATCAAGTGTTTCTTCGGTATTTTTTAACTCCAACTAATAACATCGGAGGAAGAATCTGAGTACACGTTGTGTGGAGGTCAATGGCCAACACCGACAGACCACTGGAACATTATCTAACACAGCGCCATGTAAGATAAAAACCAAATAAGATTTTAACTGAGATTTAACAGAACAGAAAATGTAGTTAAATACATTAAATCTTACTGAACGGAGGTTAGAAATATCCTAAGTTACTCTATCCCTTTGAGATGTATTTTATTGTCTCAATAAATGTACTTGAACTTGAATTTACCAAAGCCAACATACGAGTCATTAAACACACTGCTTAAGTAAGACTGAAACGAGTAACACTAAAGTGGGTCAGCCAGAGGCTTAAGGCTCGCGCAAGAATATCCATGAAAAATAATATCCAAAAAGAGGTTATCTGGGAAATTTAAAAATGATGGAACTTTTTTTATGTTTTGTTTCCTAGATAATATTTTCGTTGCAAATCCACTCACAATAGGGTAGTGGGGGGATTGACTAGTCCAGTAGACTGTCTCCTGTACTCGTGTGATCAGCTGCAAGTCATTACACTAAGATGGAGGATGGGATTAATGCTGTCATCTTTGGATTTACTGAGGTAATCGTGGATTACTCAATCCCAGTATAGCAGGTGATTCATTTAGTGATAAAGGTACAGATCCACATGAAATACTGTTAGGAATATTAAAGACTGCAATGACCTCATCTTCAGCTGCAAGAAAATAGGAAATCTTTATACGTGTATTAATACTATCATTAATAAGTTATTACCGCTATTTATACATATACAAGGTACAACGGGATGGGTGAGTAAAGAGATTGTACCAGACACTAACACGCTGAGCTCATCTGGTACTGGTACTGGAGCTGTAACACAGTGAACACACACCAGATATTTCCTGGAGTGCTGAGATTATTCATGTGCAGTGTTTTTGCACCTTTTTGTGAGCTCTAAGGCTTGCTATTTTGGCTAGAAACTGTTCACCTTTGGCTAGGTGCATGTATATTTACCTCACCGATTTATATATATATATATATATATATATATATATATATATATATATATATATATGCGAACAAGCCTGAATGGTCCCCAGGACTATATGCGAATGAAAACTCACACCCCAGAAGTGACTCGAACCCATACTCCCAGGAGCAACGCAACTGGTATGTACAAGACGCCTTAAACCACTTGACCATCACGACCGGACAAAATGACCGGACAGAAGTGACCGGAGTCACTTCTGGGGTGTGAGTTTTCATTTCATATATATATATATATATATATATATATATATATATATATATATATATATATATATATATATATATATATATATATATATATATATATATATATATTAGTATATTTTGGTAGCAGTCTTTCCTGTAGACATATGTTATTAAATATGACCGACTAGAAGCATCAAGAAATATGGGCCAATAGGCCCTTCCGCAGTTACTTCCATTCATACCTTCAATTTACCCAGTTAATATCCAGTTAATATCCATTGTTTTCGTGTTCTGTCCTTTGTTGAAAGTTTTGTTCACCTCATTAAAAACTGTTGTAACATATCACCTCACCCAAAACGCGGGTATAAAATGAAAGATGAAAGCTGTTTAAATCATAGCATAGTAAAGAACTGTTTAGTGCTTTAAGGTTATAGTTGTGTGTGAAAACTAAAAGTCTTTGAAAATGTAATTAGTTATTACGAAACGCGTTCAAGTGTCGCGTCAGACTAAGAAATAAAGAATGAATTTTGGAGAATTGATTTTTCATTTACCGTCATCAGTAAAAACAAACATAAGGAAAATTGAGAAAATTCGTGTTAGAATTATTAATCTTACTTTTTCGGTCATATTTAATAACATATATATATATATATATATATATATATATATATATATATATATATATATATAGATATAGATATATATATATATATATATATATATATATATATATATATATATATATATTGGGAAAATTATACACAACCTAATTATTTTTTACTGACGTCCATAAAAATGTAATTAAGAGTCTAATTTCAACCCCAGCTGTCAGGTTATGGTGTTTAGCATACAGAACAGTGGCAAGTAAAGGCAAAGTCACTTGGTTTGGTCAGCAGAGCAAAGATTTGCTTCTTGCAGGTCGGCGTTCGATGCCCTATGATCTAGGTGATTAGGACACCGCTCCTTTCCACCGTCTATCTATCCCAACTCCTGTTCTCTCCTCATGTCGATTATATGTGCTGTATAAACACACAAGCTTTACGCTTTATCACGATATTTAATTTATTTTATAATTTGCAACTCACCAGATAGTTTCTTTCCGTACCATTATTTAGCTAAATACAATAGCATACAATACAGTAACATTACCTGTGAAGTGCTTTGTTGTGGACGATGTATTCTGACAGCGACGTAGAGGATGCAGACGCCGTAGCTAGCGATGACGGTCGGGAAGGCCGCCACGTAGCCCCCAGCGTCCAGGAGCGGACCCACTAACGCCGTTCCTACGGGCGCCCCGAGGTAGTAGGCTGCGTCCAGGAACCCCATGCGGGTCGTACGTCTACCTGGTCACGGTGGTGCATATTATGATGTACTTCTCGGTATACATTATACAGCCACCCAGTACAATGCGTAATTACACACATACACACCATGGACATATGTATTTAGATTCGTCTGCTATAATGCAAGGTGTCATGCACAAACTCATCCAACATATACCAATGTGGCATGTACAAACTCATCCATCATAGAACACATAGTCATGCACAGACTCACTTCCAATCGTCAGAGTCCAGTAACCAGTGCAAGACCGCCTTACAAATTACAATATCCTCCACAAAATAATTCCCTCCGTGCCCTTATTTTTCCACTTTCACTCAGTTTACACTCCACCCGTTTTCGCCAGCCTCTAAACAGACCCCTCGCGTCACAACACCGCCTGGAACGCAACATGGGAATCACCCGCGACAAGATTACGCTAACGAGACATGACGATTCACTAACGTGGCTTGGAGAGATCCGCGAGGTGCGCGAAGCAGAGCATGAGGAGGCCGTGAGTCCCACCACTGAGGGAATACGGCAGAGACCCAATGAGAATCACCTCCATGCGACACGAAGGGCAGAGACTTATAATGAGGTAGACTGCTGACTCCAGGAGCAGGCAGGCCAGTGAGAACATCAAGGGCATGCGGCGGCCCCACCGGTCGCTCCACGACCCTAGCACTAGCACCCACACTACCTGTAGGGTGGTCACCCCGATGTTACCTCTGTCCAAACTCAAGCAAATTTATTGAGATAGTAAAGATACGTTACAAAAGGAATAGAATAGCTTTAGGGTATTTCTAACCGCCTATTACCTTAGTGTTCTCTGTCACGCCAAACTGCTTGGTACATACTGTATATTCAACAGGAATTCCTCTCAGTTTAAAGCTATATTCAAGGTTAAAATATTCTTGCAGGTCAGTCAGTTATCTCTGGTGGTGCCATAATTCCTAGGAACCTGCAGCGTGACCAACATTTCTGACCCATGGCGTTATTGTGCGGAATGAAAAGCTAGTTAATTGAAGACAGAAATCACAATAGCGTGATGCATCAAATGAACAAATCCACAAGGGTCGTGATGAGGGTTCGAACCTACGTCCGAGAGGATCCCAGATGCGCCTTAATCGATTGTGCCATGACATTGTTAAAAGAATTGCAGCCGGGAGTTCAATAAAAGAAGAATTATGTCTCGGCGAGACTGCAGGATCCGTTTAAGGTCAGTTGAACTCCCGGTTGCAATTCTTTTAACCATGTCGTGGTACAGTCGATTAAGGTGCGTCTAGGAGCCTCTCGGACGTAGGTTCGAATCTTCAGCACGGCCCTTATGGATTTGTTCATTTAGTTAATTAAATATTTTGAAAACACGCTTGTTTTTTCTTTATGTTATCCAGCTAACACTAAATTATGTCACGTTAAAATACAAGAAGAATAGATTTAAAGGACACCTATTGATCGAAGAAGGAGGAGGAGGAGGAGGGTAAGAAGTAATATACCTCACATATCCGTATCATATATATATCTACCTCGCCAGGAATTAATTCATTATATCTCTCTCGCTCTGTCTCGCGACTTAAAAAACCTTCCAGCTGTAACTTTTAGCCTGTCCATACCTGGATAGCCGTCTCGAAGATAGACCGGTACATTAGGAAGCTGGAAACCAGGTCCTGGACGGCTTCCTGAGAGTCATCATGTTCCTTCAGGCTCCCACAGACGTCTTCACTCAGTCCGAAGTTCACCTGTGCGCACATTGACAGTTCCACGGTCACAGTCCTCTCAAAACATGCTTTCATTTCCTCAGTTGGATGAAATATACAGTAATATATTCAAATATATATATTGAACACAATATGTTTTGGTTGAATATGGTGAGAATTATGTTCGAGGAAGCACGTCTTCACTAACCTTACAGGCTTTTTCCACCGTAAGGTCCTGAGAGGACACATACGTTATCTGAGAGCACAGGTTGCAGACGAACAACACCGGCTCCACCGACACATTGCTGGCCCACGACCTAACTCGCCAGCCCCACCCCCTGTCAGCCCCAGGACCTGTGTCAGCTCCAGGACCTGTGTCAGCCCCAGGACCTGTGTCAGCCCCAGGACCTGTGTCAGCTCCAGGACCTGTGTCAGCCCCAGGACCTGTGTAAGCTCCAGGACCTGTGTCAGCCCCAGGACCTGTGTCAGCCCCAGGACCTGTGTCAGCTCCAGGACCTGTGTCAGCCCCAGGACCTGTGTCAGCCCCAGGACCTGTGTCAGGCTTCGGAACTTTCTCTAGCCCAGGTCCTCTGTCTGTCTCAGGATCTCCGCCTGATATAGGGCATGTAGTCGCTGGCATGCTGCGGAGTGTAGCAAAATAATTGGGTTGGGATGAGTTCCTGTCTACAGCCATCTTAGCAGTAGTCTGGAACAAAACAATATATATAAATATTTATATATTTATTATTTATTTTAGTCAACCCGGGCATCACCGGCGACCCCCATCTAGTTATTAATAAAAGTAAATTCAAATATTTTTCCTTTAAAACCACACTTTTGAGGATAAATTAAACAAGAATCTTCCCATGGAATGTGCTGATCGATCTCACGTGTTTGTGTAGTGTTGAACTTTGCTGACCATATCTGAAAGACCTGTTTTTTGGACAAGAATACGAGATTTAAAAGCTACTTGTCTGACCATAGTTTTAATCTTTGCAAGTACTTTACTAAGAAATCAACTGGGATATCTTACTTTTGTTGAGTTGATTGTAGATTTTGTTTATTCCAGTGTCTAACGACTATAGCGCTACAAATGCGCAATGCTCCTAGGAAATAAACAAAAGCAAAACGATTTTTTTCTATATTTGAGAGTGAAAGAGGTACCTTTCTATATGATCTTACAATAAAGATTAAATAGGAAGGTAACCTCCTTCCTATATGTTCTTTATGGAGTGCAGCGAGGCGTTCTCCCCTTATTACACGTCTAAAGAAGAGGACTAGAGAATTAAAACTCTCAACGACGGAGAGAAATACTTCAAGGTGTCTTTGCCACATGTGATCACGTCACCCACATATCTGTACCTGGTCGTGTCGCCAGGTTTGATCTGTGAGAGGACACATGTCTTGAAGTACTCCATATATAGGCTAGATAACGCTGGTGATAGCGAACTACACCCATACTGCAACCATATTTTTGACGCTATGAATTGTTTTGAAACTAATTTCGACCGTCAGAAAGATGTTTGCAGTATGGGTAGATCAAAATAACTATGCCCATGGGTACCAAAGCCATTGCTCAGAGTTTGAAGCATAACTCTATGAAAAAAGAACACTGCCAGACGTCTCAATGAGAGCTGTGATAGAGCCGGCTAACATAAGATCTCAACGGGGTAAGTCGAGATGAAGGTTAATGATTCCTTCAGAGTGTGAGTCGTGTCTGCGAGACGCTGTTGTATACATTTACACGGGGAGTATCTGTAAGTATTCAGAAAAGTGTGAATACTGTATTCGGACTAGATTGCAGACCATTAATACTTACCGAGAGAAATGTTGCATCACTTAATGACGTCCCTATGAAGGTACCAGATGCAAAAATATGTACACTAAAACTAGTGGAAATGCAAATTAGTAACAATCTAATCTCATAAATCTAGCCTATCCTAACCTACCCAAACCTCTTTGGTCAGGTTAGGATAGGTTAAGTCGATTTAGGTTAGCTTAGAGTAAGATGGAATAAGTTAGGTTAGGTTAAGTTTGATTAAAAAAAAAAAGAGTAGCGATGGCGTAGACGGGTACATACTTTTTCTCAGGTCTTAGACCCCACTCCGACCAGCAGCGCTTAGAAAGCGGCTGTCCTCAGGGCCCCGCCACCGTCACTGTCACTCAGCAGGCAGAATACATTGTCAGTGCGGCTCCCGAAGCACAGGACACTCACTCTCACTCGGCAGACAGGAGGCACTGTCAGTGTCTTGAGGCACTCGCCGCCGGCGGCCTCGTATCGCGTCTTATCTTCATGAGGGCGAGTGAGTCCCATCGCCCTCTTGAAGGTGAACCGCCCAGTTTTTGTACAATTAAGTTTGGCCATCTGTGGGTCACGTGACGCAGTATAATTAACATGCTTTTATTTTTTAGAATGCATATAGTATATACTAATTGTATTATTATTAATAATTGTATTATTAATATTATTAACAACCAGAGCACAACTATGGACTTGGGCTCTGGTTGTCAAGGCAAAAGTGTCCTCTCCAGGGGCCCAAAGTCTGGGTAGGTCGATATGGAGGAGAAGCTGTTACCCATCCAGCAGGATCCCCCTCTCCATACACACGCGTGTGTGTGTGTTTGTGCATTCACCTAGTTGTGCTTGCGGAGGTTGAGCTCTGCTCTTTCGGCCCGCCTATCAACTGTTTCTACTACTACTTTTTTTCCCCCACACCACACAC
The DNA here is from genome assembly GCA_020271785.1 of Procambarus virginalis. Taxonomy (NCBI): domain Eukaryota; kingdom Metazoa; phylum Arthropoda; class Malacostraca; order Decapoda; family Cambaridae; genus Procambarus; species Procambarus virginalis. The sequence goes on along the minus strand of WNGS01142304.1, from coordinate 6,275,497 downwards.
ACACACACACACACCAGGAAGCAGCCCGAGACAGCTGACTAACTCCCAGGTACCTATTTACTGCTAGGTAACAGGAGCATCAGGGTGAAAGAAACTCTGCCCATCGTTTCTCGCCGGCGCCCGGGATCGAACCCGGGACCACAGGATCACGTGAACAGCGTGTTGTCCGCTCGGCCACCGGCTCCCTTGAGTGGGAGAATGTGTGTGTGTGTGTCAGGGGACGGTGACTGAGCGCACAGCACGCTGGTCACGTGATCCTGTGGTCCCGGGTTCGATTCCGGGCGCCGGCGAGAAACAATGGGTAGAGTTTCTTTCACACTGATGCCCCTGTTACCTAGCAGTAAATAGGTACCTGGGAGTTAGTCAGCTGTCACAGGCTGCTTCCTGGTATGTGTGTGGTGTGGAGAAAAAAAGTAGTAGTTAGTAACAATTGATTGACAGTTGAGAGGCGGGCCGAAAGAGCAGAGCTCAACCCCCGCAAGAACAACTAGGTGAGTACACCCAGCTGGTTACATCAGGTGGACGTATACACACATACACACACACACACATACACACCAAGCTGGTTACGTCAGGTAGACGTACCCACACACCAAGCTGGTTACGTCAGGTAGACGTACACACACACACACACACCAAACTGGTCACGTCAGACGGACGTACACAGCGAGCGTGTGGCCCATCTCACCCACATTACGGCTAGAGAGGTCCAGTTTCGCCTTTCTAGATCCGGTTTAGACTTCCAGGAATCCTCAACTTAGCGAGCCGCTCCCTGGAAGCGGCCAGCCTTGATCCCCTGGCCACACACACACGCTCCCTCCAGTATCTTTATGTGTATTTTTTCAGTTATATCAATATAATCCTTGATATATATTATATTTATTTGCATGTATTTATTTAGTTTTTTTATATATATACAGAAGGTACATTTTGTTTATGAGAGTTTATAGCACTGATGTTTTGTGTTTACATTCTTGTAAAGCCGCTAACACGCATAGCATTTCGGACGGGAATGATATGATGCTTATTGATTTCTATATTTTTAATATTAGATAACTTGTTTGTTTACCTCTGTGTTTACCTGCTTTATCTGTAGTAATTTACTGGTAGTGGTAGCATTAGTTATACTAGTAGTGAAGGACGCTTACACATAACAAATTGGGTCTTTTCTTCACCTTCATTCAAGCTTTACGGCATTGTAGTATGTTTGTCAACAGTTAGAGCTGTTACCACAAAGTACTATTATTTACAGTAAGTATTTGTGGTAATAATTGTATATGTGGTATAATAATTGTAATAATTGTTGTAATAACTATTATTAGCTAATAATAGTTAATGATAATAATAATAATAATAAAATATTAGTAGAAATTGTAGTACCGAGAGATATTAGTAGAGATCTCTACTAACAAGAGATAATATAAAATAATAAGAGATATAAAACATTAATACTGAGACATACTGTAGCCTCATGTGAATGATAAAATGAAAATGACATGAATAATATCTGAATATTTTATAGATATATTTCAGTAATCGTATAAAAATCCTGCAAAATAATACTAGATGTTCATGTTCTGTGATTTAAAATACAACAATTCGGCACCTGTGTCTCGTATCACTTTCATTGGGTCCATGAATTCTCGCGCGTCAATGTGTGTGTGGTGCCGGTTGGGTGAGGACGTGGCTGCTCTGAGTATCGACCATGGTCTCCGCCTCTATACTTTCTTGGTGAGTTTTTCACATTGTAACTAATCGTCATTTACCAAATCTCAATTACCGTTGGCTGGTCCTGGGCCCAGATTCCCGAAAGCACTTACGCAAGCACAACGAACGTGTACATCTTTCCTCAATCTTTGACGGCTTTGGTTATATTTATTAAACAGTTTACAAGCATGAAAACTTCCCATTCAACTGTTGTTATTGTTATAAACAGCCTCCTGGTGCTTCGGAGCTCATTAGCTGTTTAATAATTGGAAACAAAGCCATCAAAGATTGAGGAAAGATGTACACGTTCGTAAGTGCTTTCGTGAATCTGGCCCTGGGCAGGTACTTAAATGTCTCGTTCATAACTCGTTTCAAACTCCTATTCCTTGTATATATATCGGCAGATTTAGATGCGCTAGAGTTTAGTCAAGGTTAGATTGTGTTAGCTTTAAAATCCGTTGGCGAACAATTTTATTATCTGAATTTGCATGAAGTCCAAGGATTATTACGCTACGAAGGAGGTCCAGGACGCACCGACGTTTCGGTCCGTCCTGGACCATTATCAAGCAGTGTAATATTTTTTTTCTTTGGCGGGGATATTCCTGCGCCGCCCTAAGCCTCTGACTGGCCCACTAAAAGCCGTGTAATGGTCACAATGGTTCGCAGTGTCACTTAAAATGGTGTGTGTTCCTGTGAGGCTGTGAATTTCTGACGATACAGTTCTAGCTGAGTTCATCCTCAAAGGAATTCCCAGGGTGAAATTTCGTAGTGTAATAATACCGTTTAATCTTTTGGACCCGGTTCCTTACGTCTGGCGAAAAAAAAGTGTTTTGATGAGTCATTTTCCTCTACGCTTGTGTGTTTTGTTTTGTTTTAATCGGCAAAAGTGGAGGCTAAATAGACAAAGGTCATTGCGTCTGACTTTAAACTTGGACATTTAGATATATTATGCAGTTCATGTCAGTCTTCAACTCAAGACCTTTCGTTGACAGTTGACTGTGTTTGCCTCAATACTGCCCCTTACCCAACCCTCCTGAGAGCCTCGGCAGGTTTTGAAACGCTCACTTCTACTCAGTCTACTAACCTTTGAGACTGAATGGTAGAGTGACGGTCTCGCTTATTGCAGGTTAACGTTCAATCCCCGACCGTCCAAGTGGTTGGGCACCATTCCTTCCCTCCGTCCCATCCCAAATCCTTATCCTCATTCCTTCAAAATGTTACATAGTCGTAATGGCTTAGCACTTTCTCTTGATAATTATCATACCTTTTACTCAAGCTCGTATTATTTTTCACAGCTTCGTGCTTTTTTCCACAAAAAAGATTCGTGCTAGAATCTTAGATGTAACCCTTTCAGTCATATTCAATAACACATATTTATCAATATACAGTATGTAGAAAAAGGTGGCTTAAATGTTCTTTGTTCCTACACCGTCACTCTTATCCTGAATTACTACTGAAATTAAAGTAAGCTTTCAGTCTGCAGACGCACTGAAGTCACTGACATCATGAAAAGGAACCATTCCTCAGCCCAGCTCCCAGCAGGGTTTAGTTTGATATTTATTTTCGATAATCCTGGAAATTCTGTTTACAACACAGGCAAGATCACGACGCGTCCCGCAGAGACAGACATTATTGTGTCTTTCGTGACGGTGAGGCACAATAACGTGGGTGAAGATATGATGACCAAGCTACACATCAGAAGATGGAGAAACGACGACGTTTTGGTCCGTCCTGGACCACTGTCAAGTCGTATTTCTTGATAATGGTCCAGGACGGACTGAAAAGTTGTCGTTCATCCATTTTATGTGTAGCCTAGTTACCAATGTGTCTGTGTCTTCGCTAACACCTATACGCATTAAATAGATCAACACAGTGTTTCATCATCATCGCCTGTGTTTTCTCAGCAGCAAATGCATCCTTTCATCATCTAACCAAGGCAGGCATTCATGCTTGTTTTTTTTTTGTTTGGATTTATTGAACCTTATAACAGTTGGCATTTCCTATCTTGTATGTGTAAAGGTTAGAGTGCTATTCACCAGCAAAGGTCTTGTCCTTGAGAGACGAGGTAATTATAGCAGACATTCATAAAAACTGGCCAAGCACACTACTATACTGGCTTGCATGGCTTTCATTCTCTGCTCCATAAGGACTACTCTTAATAGTTCTTGAAAGTGGTCCTTTAATAGCTCTAGAACAGAGTCCGAGATACTTATTGATTGAAACTTGACCGTGTAATCAGTGTTGTCATTCAAGGTCCAAGACCTGTAAGGCCCATCGCAACATCACTTGTGTTTCAATGTCTGTCGTCAGAGAGTTGAGAGGTTCAGGAAGAGATCAGCAGCAGAACTACGTTTCCTGAAAACTATATTGACAGTCATTTGTTGTAAGAATATTATTTCATTAACTTTGCCATTAATTGACAACAATAACACTTGCTGTAGTTGCTGACCAATGGCCGGTTCTTCCTTTTGTGGAAAATTCTGACTTGTTCCATAAAGAAAACCACTTTTTGTTATCTAGTCAGATGCCTGACTGTACTGCTGAGGGTGTGCAAATTTTTATAACATCATGGTATGATTAGTTTATATTAGTTCTAATTCTTTTTGCCTTCTCATCATCCTAATTTTGATATAAATTGAGCCAACATCTGTCTTACCGACCTAATGTCAACCCAAATTTTGTTTCTGCAATATATATCACCTTTCATAATGTCACCTAAATGTCACTCACTTTATACCAGATATGTAAGTTAGATTTAGATTCCTCTCCGCCTGTATATTCCCGCCAATTGATTCTTATTCTGATAATGACAGTGTCTACGTGGTATGCTGTTATTGTGAGACTGATATAATTAATGAACTGTAATTTTGATGGAAACTTTGTAATTAGAAGTAATCAACTATTTATGAATATGGCTTTTGATCTGATTACATTGTATTCGGGCCTGGCCTATACTTCAGGGGAGACCAGACGAACATTTTTTTCCAAATCTGAGCTTCTCAAATTCTGACGCCAATGTAAACAGTTATTGCGAGGTAATGTAAAAGTGAAGAAATTGTCGAGGTTAAGTGAAGAAACAGGTTGACACACTTGTGGCGGGACTTGAGTAGCCTCATGTCCTCACGCCGCCCGCTGCTGCTGCTGCTGCTGTGCTTGCCTATGTACAACATATACCAACACGTATACACATTTATGTCTGTATGGGACACGTACACACATGTATTTGCATGTGGTACACACGTACACACATGTATCTGTGTATGGTACATGGGCACACGCGTACCCACATGCCTACTGTGGGTCTACCTATATCCTACCTTATTGTCCGGTACATATGCTAGGCTGGCGTTTGCCTCTCCGACTCCCAAGGTGGACGAAATAGTATTCCCATGCTAATGTGATTTGTCATTTATATATGATTTGTACCATATGGACAGAATGCTACTTCTGAATACTTTTGTTGTCATTAGAACCGTGATCACCATGCAGACGCCAGCCACAATTATGTGTAATCTCGCCCCCCAGGCATGTGTTGCTGCTGGTGGTGGTGTGGACGATACATGCCTCTCAGGCAGCCGAGTCTCCTCACTTCTTGCTGAAAGGGCAGTGCCCTGTAGTGACGCTGGCCGAGGGCTTCAACATGCAGAAGGTGAGTGTCCCCGTGGTATAGGTGGCAATGTTTTGTATTTCAGTATGTCATTGTTGAAGGCATTTGCTTGATTATTGACGTCTCATTTCAGCAAGACATTCCATTTAGTTGCGATTAGCTCTCAGATGAGGGTTGGCTAGTTCGCATAGCCAGGATGTGCGAGTTTATTGTTTTCTTAATGTGTTGAGATTTCCAGTGTAGAGAAGACAGCTTGGTGGTCTGATGATCAAGCATTGTTCCTGCAGTCACGTAGTGTAATTATTTCAGGAAGAGCCTGAAACATGAGTAGGAAAGGTCATAACAAATTCCCCTTAGAAAATTGCTAGGCTTTTCTCAAGAGTCTGATTGGGTTAGCTCAATGTCACTGAGGTCTGTACAGTACGCACAGCAGAAAGGAACGTCTGGGAATTATGCATAGTTAAAATAATATGATCACCAGGTGATTAAGGAGGACAACATGAATTGAATGATCATGTACAGACATGACCATTCCCCTTCTAGTCAATATATATCATCATTTGTTAGGTATCATTTTATATTATGGTATTCTTTATCTTAGATACTATTTATCATACTCAGTATACTTTAAGAATGGGACACGTTTTGAAGGAATCACATGTTGCCCATTATTGTGTTCCAATTTTATAAAGTCCATCCGGGTGCCTGCTAGAAAAGGCGAGTTTAGCAGACACAGCTAACTCCCATTTTATCCCAGTTTACTTAAAGACTGACTGTCCTGTTCCTAACCCAACCTAAAATGTGCTAATCTTGATCCCATTCGGCAGTTTGAAGGGACGTGGTACAGGATTGGCGGACTGCCCAACGTCGAGGAGCGCTCCGTTAACTGCACTGTATATAACTACGTTACTACAGGTGAGGCTCCTGTCCGTTCTTGTGATCTCCTGCTTTATTCTGATCTCGCTTACTTCAAACTATCCACTCGGAAATCGTTCACGCAATATGTTGTTAGACCCTTTTTCTTCATATTTGACTTACAATATTTCTTCATAGAGGATTTCACCAACCTACCTGAATCGCTGTCGTAATCACAGTTTTGACTTCATTTTTTTACTCATTTTGATGAGGTTTAAACCTCAAAAACAGAAAACAGACCTCAGAAACAACCTCCTCATAACCACCTCCAGATAAAGCGTGCCCATGACTAGTCACTGCATAGCAGCGTGATTTGCAGCGGTTTAGCCTCATGCCCAGATACCGAATGTAAGATAGGGATAGATTAGCAAGTAGTATAACGTGAGGGGAACAGATTAGGGAATTTAATATCTGATTTCATAGAGAATACCGACAGTTTTTGAGACTTGTTTGACTATGTGTTGTATGTGGGTGCTGAAGTTTAGTCTCTTGTCTTGTATAGGCCAGGGACTTAACATTAATTTTAATGTTAAGGTTAACATAGTTTACCTGAAGGTGAATTTAGTTTGTTGTTTCTTCCAAAACTTGTGTGGATCTTTACTATGTTTGGTGTGATTTTATTGGTTAAAATCCATGCGTGGGCTTTTTATTTAATTCGTTATTTACAGCATTACTTGCGTGGAGTTTGAATAGATAAAGGTAGTATCGTCAGCAAATTGTATAGTTAAAGGACATTAGAGACATTTAGCACATCATTGATGTATATAAGAAATATAAATTAAACAGTTCAGGGCATCCAAACTTCCCAGTCAAATGGTTTATTGTTATAAGGAGCCTCGTGGTGCTTCGCAGCTTAAAACTTTAATGTATGTAAACAAGCGGCCAAAAGATTGAGAAAGATGTACATGTTTGTAAGCAGTAACATAGCCCCAGCAGTAACGTAACCCCAGCAGTAACATAGCCCCAGCATAACATAGCCCCAGCAGAACATAGCCCCAGCGTAACATAGCCCCAGCAGTAAATAGCCCCAGCAGTAACATAGCCCCAGCATTAACATAGCCCCAGCAGTAACATAGCCCCGCAGTAACATAGCCCAGCAGTAACATAGCCCCAGCAGTAACATAGCCCCAGCAGTAACATAGCCCCAGCAGTAACATAGCCCCCATCAGTAACATAGCCCCCAGCAGTAACATAGCCCCAGCAGTACATAGCCCCAGCAGTAACATAGCCCCAGCAGTAACGTAACCCCAGCAGTAACATAGCCCCAGCAGTAACATAGCCCCACAGTACATAGCCCCAGCAGTAACATAGCCCCAGCAGTAACATAACCCCAGCAGTAACATAGCCCCAGCATAACATAGCCCCAGCAGTAACATAGCCCCAGCAGTAACATAGCCCCAGCAGTAACGTACCCCAGCAGTAACATAGCCCCAGCAGTAACATAGCCCCCCAAGCATAACATAGCCCCAGCAGTAACATAGCCCAGCAGTAACATAGCCCCAGCAGTAACATAGCCCCAGCAGTAACATAGCCCC
>WNGS01142304.1:6219848-6232897 GCA_020271785.1 Procambarus virginalis | reverse complement strand
CTCCTCTCTCTCTCTCTCCTCTCTCTCTCGTTTTTCTTCTCATAAATGAGAACGCGCCCTCCATTGATTTACTCTGCTACATTCCCGCTTCTAATCAACGCTATTTACATTACCATCCAAATGGTTTCGTTGCTGTACGATATGGAGAACACATAACCTGTTGCTAATTGGAAATAAACTTCATTAACGCCTCGAACCAATACATGCCTGGCGCTCTGTGTCTGAACGCCTCTATTAACTACAGCACTGTTTACAACACAATCGCCTGACCCAAAGCTCGTATGTCTTGCCCCCTCCCCAATTATAATATTAATTGGGCACTCACAATTCCGTGAAGAATGTGTGTCGTGTACTTTAATAACTATCCCATCTTCAAGCCATATTCGTACAAGTAAGTTGTTGCTATCCTCATCCCATCCTTGAGTTATGCTCGTCCAAGCTGCAGGCGTCCCTAACTAATTCTCAAGCTATGCTCGTCCAAGGTACACGAGCTGTGTGTCCAATTTGAGTTAAGTCAAGCCTATCCCCAGTGGGCACTGGGATAGGCTTGTATTAAAAAGTAACTTAGTTCATCGTTGAAATAACTTTGCCATCAACGTTTAATTGACGTTTCTCTTCGATATTGTGCTCACCGAGTTTATAGATCCGTTGAAGACGTAAAATTTCTGCACAAAAAGAGGCTGCACAATTTTACAAAATTTCAAAAACATTTTTATGAATTTGATCTTATACAATTTCTAGAATTTCAAATACACTTTATCTCATCTTTCAATTATTATATATAACAAATTTTCTTGTTTTGTCAATTACATTTCCTTTATTAAGCATAGGCCTAGAAAATGTGAGGTAAGGTGTCCTGGTTATGTTGATTTAGGGAGAGTTAACAGCTAGGTGAGTGACAGCCGTCTCAGCTGATAGCTGGCAACAGTCAGTAACAAATGTACACAATAAGTACTATTAACGGAAGGCAAAGTCTTATGTCTTGTAGATCCACCGCGGAGAGGCTGTACCTGAGGTCGACCTCCTTCATCCGATGGCTTCCGCTTCAAGTGTAAGATCAAGGCTGGAGGAGAGACAACTGTGAAATATACACCAGCTCTGTATATCTGACCTTTCTGATTCTTTTAACATCAGTTGGGGGATTAAGTCTTCGTAATAGGTATTTATGTTTTATTTCTATATATGGCTGTCGTGTCGGGGTAAGATTGGCCATGGTAAATAATGGGTACAAAACAGCCTGGGAATAATGAATTAAGGGCCGGCCGGCCGAGCGGACAACACGCTGGACACGTGATCCTGTGGTCCCGGGTTCGATCCTGGGCGCCGGCGATAAACGATGGGGAGAGTTTCTTTCACCCCGATGCCCCTGTTACGTAGTAGTAAATAGGTACCTGGGTATTAGTCAGCTGTCACGGGCTGCTTCCTGGGGGTGGAGGCCTGGTCGAGGACCGGGCCGCGGGGACTCTAAAAAGCCCCGAAATCAACTCAAGATAACCTCAAGATAAGTAGCTTGCCTGTCTTCAGAGGCATTGTGGCTCCCATAGATGGAGGGGTTTCGTATCATAAGAGTCCATAGATGATGATGTCATTCCTTGGTGGTGTTATTTGACCATTTTGTGTTGGTTCCTTTATTATTCTTTATATATGTTATTCTTTATTCTTGTGTTGGTTCCTTTATTATTCTTTATATATGGTCTTGTATTTGTCATTAGTGGTTATTTTCAAAGCCGTTTTATTTATGATGTTTATTAGCAATATGAGCGTGTGTGTGTGTGTGAGGTGGGGGAGGGTGTATGTATGTATGTATGTATGTATGTATGTATGTATGTATGTATGTATGTATGTATGCATGCATGCATGTATGTGCATGTGTGAGGTTGTGTCACATGTTGTCGGTGAGCGCAGAGTTGCCAGGTAGGCGGTTCACCTGAGTCATCACTACAGTATCGATTGATTCAACACACCCGCCCGCAGAGTATACATCCCCTGAGGTGAACAGTGGGTGCGGCCTACCCTCTCGCACGCACGCACGCACGCACGCACACACACACACACACACACACACACACACACACACACACACACACACACACACACACCTGTTTCGGCTTTCTAACTCACTTCAGCAACCCCACACCTGCAGCTGCCTTAGCCATGAGCCTGTCATATGTAGCGCCTTCCACCTCATTCCCTAGCTTAGCATTTTAAAAAGTACCGAATCACCTTCTGTGGTTGATTGTTCAATAAATCCCTGAACTATATGTTTAACTGATCTCTAACCCTGTCCATGGAGGACAGAAGAAAATGTATATATGTTGGTTAGCATTGTAAATGTGTGGCCACGTTTATGGTAGAAAAAGAAATTCCCAACCCCTCGGTCCACACCTGTGCTGGCCGCTAGCCATGCCTATCCCTCCTCCCCGCCCTACACGTGTGGCGCTCTGCCACCGTTCCTATCCCACTACCCCGCCCTACACCTGTGGCTCGCTGCTAGCCTTCAACAACACCCGTGGCCATTGACCAGCTGCTGCCTGTGCCATTGCCTCATCACCATTACAACTACCAACAGCCTGGTTGACCAGTCCAGCAACAAGGAGGCCTGGTCGAGGACCGGGCCGCGGAGGCGCTGAGCCCCGAAATCATCGCAAGGTACCACCAGCATTACCTCTTCAGCCATCACCACAACCATTCATTCATCCACACTACTCACCACAATACCACCACACTAAACACCACACTACTCTTCACAATACCACCACACTACTCATCACAATACCACCACACTAAACACCACACTACTCATCACAATACCACCACACTACTCATCACAATACCACCACACTACTCATCACAATACCACCACACTACCCATCACAATACCACCACACCTCACCACAATCATCTCCACACATTTCCACCCGCTCCTTCCCGTAGAGGCGCTAAGCCTAACTCATTGTATGTAATTTACAATTTGTTTACTTAAGAAAGTTGTATATAATCAAGAATGCTCCGTGACGATCCGGATAGAAGTTATTTGGGGAGCCCCCCTTCCCCCCCCCCTTAGGGTGAAGGATACAAGACAGACTAAGTGTGTCCTATCCTCTAGTAATGGGCTCTCTATCCCTCCCTAACAGGAGCGTGTGGCTCTGTAAGTCAAGCCACAACACCTTGCACGAGGATTAGAAGGATCTTCTATAATCCATATATACACAGTGCTATTTTGCCTAGTTACGGTCCATGGAAATTTATGATCCACCCACATGGATCCACTCGCCAAGATCCACCCACATGGCTCCACCCACCCTGATCCTAGCGAGAGCCAGCAGGGGATGGGGCACGTGCCCCTTATATACACAACAGGCCATCAATACCACCTAAAAGAAACGCTGTGAGGGATCACCTTTTTCATCCCCCGAGTGCTGTGATGGTTCCCCAGCATCCTTAACATACACCAGATGTTGAGGAATATTGGTAAGCTGGAGGCTGGGGGGGGGGGGAGGGGGTGTTGAGAGTGTTGGGCTCCGGAGGCGGCTAGTTTGTTGTGCGCTCTATACTCATCCTGTGAGCGGTAGCGCAAAAAGGGATTTCCGTGAGCACAAAAGGTCGCTTCAGACCTCAACGTATTGAGGTCTGAAGCGACCTGGCGCACCTCCTGCTGTGGTCGGCCGGGGTTCCTGGGCTCCGGTTTAGTGCCCCTTCATGTTTGACACACACGCCTTGCCCTCCCCCCCCCTCCCTCACTGCCTACTCCCACACACTATAATGTCTCCTCTCCCACACACTATAATGTCTCCTCTCCCACACACTATAATGTCTCCTCTCCCACACTATAATGTCTCCACTCCCACTCACCATATACGCACCCATTTCAGTTTAGCTGTGCACTGTCGCCTACCACTGACTGTCAGCCCACCTCCCACTCTCCTCCCTCCCATGTCCCAGCTCTCCTCTCTCCCACATCCAGTTCTCCCTCCGACGTCCAGCTAGGCAATGACTGTGCGGTGAAGGTTGTGGGGGGACTGGTGAATTAGCCAGTGTGGTTGAGGGCAAGAGAGAGGCTGGCCGCGTGCTGTGAGCTGTGAAACTGTGCCTGCGGAAGTGCTTCCTGCATGTAGATTGGACGGCTTACCGGGTCCCCACGCCAGGTGGAGTATTCCACGCGCCTGCATAACATTTTCTGAGTTTTCCCTTGAACCTAAAGGATTTGTTTATAGCTAAGTTGAGATTTCCCCTGAACGAAATTAAGTTTTCTCTTGAGCTAAGTTGAATTGCCTAGGCCAGGCTAAGGTTCAGCCAAGGCGTCCCTCCCTTCCCGGCGACAAGGGAAAGTATTCGGAAACGCCAAACTGAATGCTCTCAAATGTTCCCACGCCGGGTCGAATTTTCCCACGATTTATTTTTCTCGTGTGGCTCATTCCGGACGAGAATTGAAAGGGACCTCATGTCCGACCCTGATGGTTCTTCTGTTTTTCATGTGGCAATAGCCGCCTCAAGTCCTTTAAGGAGGTCTTTGGGTGATATTTCTTCCCCGTCAAAAGTAAGGGGTGGAGAGGGAGGGGGGGGGGAGAGGAGGTGGTGGCAGTAGGAGGAGGGGCGTAATGCGGGCACCTCATCACCTCGTGGGTCGTGAAGGAAAATGACCTGCCGCCGAAAAGATAATTTTGTTATTAGGAGGATTACCTTGACGGTGGCGAGGGGCAGACAGGAACATCAGTGTTCGTCACATCGTCGTCACCCCAGTCGGTGATGGTGGGGGTTGTGCTCGTAGTTTGTAGTGGTCGCGGTGGTGAGGTGTTGAGGCTTGGAGTGGCAGTACTGATGGTGGTCAGGTGCTCCTGTAAAGAGGTTTGAGAGACGATGACCAAAGACGGGTTATTCATGCCCGTGCCACCTTGGGTTCTGTGCACTATACATTCGTTATTTGTGCTAAATTATCCAAGCGCTGGTTATACGGTATTCTGAACGCATACTTAAGCGCTAAACCCATCTGCTTAGGAATGAAAAATAAGCAATCCCAGGCCTTACATATGCAATCCCAGGCCTTACATATGTAACGTTCGGCCTCAACACGTGCAATCTTATGAATGTTTTAGTTCAGTACATGTATGTTCTACACTAGACCTAGGAAGAGTTTGCTTGTTGCCTTCTCTCTCGTGCCCTCTTCAAAATGAATAGTACAAAACATGGACTCGTTCCGGGTAGTACAAGAGTACAGATTGTGTACATGCCATCCATAGTAGCTGTAGGGACTCTCATTTTTGGAGGCCAGGTTGGGGGAGCGTAATCCCCCCACCAACAAGTGTACTGTAACAGTGAGGGTTCAGTCAATAATTCTGCTGCGCTGGTCTGTAGTCTCAGCTGGATATAAACCTTTCCCAGATACTACACTGTATCTTGTTGTTTTCACATATCCATATATTAAAACATTGATTGTAACCATGATATATATGTGCTTCAGCCTACAGTTTAGACCTATTGTCTTATGTATGACCCTCTGTCCTGCGTGACAGTGAATACTAGCATTATCCTCACCTTAATCAGACTATAAAAATCCTCAGATTAGGTAAAATTGCAATTAATTTTGTCAATAAAGATGTTAATAATAATAATAACTGTATCTTGTAGGATCACAGCTTTGGCGGAGAACTGCAGTAGTGTTGCAAATCGTGGTCTTGGGGCAGAGCTACGACGCATATTTAAAAGGCTTTAGCTGTAACCAGCACTGAAGGACACGCGCCTTCCCTCAAAAATCTTATCGCAATATATCAGTGATTTAACATAATAATATTGCAACTAAGAGAGTCGTAAATGCCAGGAGAATTGTATTGCTATATTAGTGTTCACAATTAAATTGGAACACTATAACCTGATTTGGTGAACGTAACACGGCCTCCAGAATGTTTAGTTCAGCAATACAGCTCTTTAAGAGTTAAGCCATTGTAAATAAAGTCGTATAGCCCATCCTGGTAAAGAAAGACCGCTTTCCAAAATCTCTGGATAATAAGAGCAGCAGATATGTGATAAAACAGCACCAGCAGCAGCCGGTACACTGGAAAAGTTCATAACGTCTGTTAAGGACATAGAAGCCAGCGTCAAAGGTAGCTTAACCTCCAAGAAGGCGCTGTAATATCCTAATACTCGCCGGCAGGTGACTGGTGACTCCACAGGAGGGGAAGAATCGACCTGCGGGTGTAATCCCCGTGCACACATAACTCAGACCCGGGCGCCGCCGGTGTTATGAACGCTGCTCAGTCAGGTTTTACGAGGAAATATGTGATACACCGCCGTGATTAGAATTTCTTAACGTTCAAGATGGGGCAGAGGCGAACCCGCCCATCCGTCCCTCTGGGGAATACGTATGATGCTGCAGAATTTTGTAAACTTTCGGGCCTGGGAGATGCTGTGACGTGCGGATGATCCTAGGAATGCTACAGTGTGTTTAGGAACTGGGAATGATACAGCGACCAGGCAGAAGTCAAGTCAGTGCATACGTAACTCTTAAGATTTTGGGAGATGGGGATCTGGTGATGCTGCAAGATATGGAGATAAAGATGTGATGCGGGGTTGTGTGGGGGATGATAAGACCTGGTGTATAAAGAACTCTACAGCCTCTGAACAGTTAAATGATCTTGATTACAGCAGTACACTTTACTGTACCAGTCCATGACAATGTTAACATTGCTGATGTTATCTCTATACTACGATAATTAGTGGTTGGAACCTCTAACAGCTGGAAGTTGGTGGTTCACCAGCTGGAAGGTTGTTAGTGGTTCACAACAGCTGGAAGGTTGTTGGTGGTTCAACAGCTGGAAGGTTGTTAGTGGTTCAACAGCTGGAAGGTTGTTGGTGGTTCAACAGCTGGAGGGTTGTTAGTGGTTCACAACAGCTGGAAGGTTGTTAGTGGTTCAACAGCTGGAAGGTTGTTAGTGGTTCAACAGCTAGAAGGTTGTTAGTGGTTCAACAGCTGGAAGGTTGTTAGTGGTTCAACAGCTGGAAGGTTGTTAGTGGTTCAACAGCTGGAAGGTTGTTAGTGGTTCAACAGCTGGAAGGTTGTTGGTGGTTCAACAGCTGGAAGGTTGTTAGTGGTTCACAACAGCTGGAAGGTTGTTAGTGGTTCACAACAGCTGGAAGGTTGTTAGTGGTTCACAACAGCTGGAAGGTTGTTAGTGGTTCACAACAGCTGGAAGGTTGTTAGTGGTTCAACAGGTGGAAGGTTGTTAGTGGTTCACAACAGCTGGAAGGTTGTTAGTGGTTCACAACAGCTGGAAGGTTGTTAGTGGTTCAACAGGTGGAAGGTTGTTAGTGGTTCACAACAGCTGGAAGGTTGTTAGTGGTTCAACAGCTGGAAGGTTGTTAGTGGTTCAACAGCTGGAAGGTTGTTAGTGGTTCAACAGCTGGAAGGTTGTTAGTGGTTCAACAGCTGGAAGGTTGTTAGTGGTTCAACAGCTGGAAGGTTGTTAGTGGTTCAACAGCTGGAAGGTTGTTAGTGGTTCAACAGCTAGAAGGTGTTGGTGGTTCAACAGCTGGAAGGTTGTTACTGGTTCACAACAGCTGGAAGGTTGTTAGTGGTTCAACAGCTGGAAGGTTGTTAGTGGTTCAACAGCTGGAAGGTTGTTAGTGGTTCAACAGCTGGAAGGTTGTTAGTGGTTCAACAGCTGGAAGGTTGTTAGTGGTTCAACAGCTGGAAGGTTGTTGGTGGTTCACAACAGCTGGAAGGTTGTTAGTGGTTCAACAGCTGGAAGGTTGTTAGTGGTTCAACAGCTGGAAGGTTGTTAGTGGTTCACCAGCTGGAAGGCGATACCGCAAATACCTTTACTAACACAGCTGAAGAGCCACACACTATATCACCTGATGGACAACCGGGAAGTAACTCACAAAATAGCGAGCTGTATGTGAATAAATACGGGACAGACGTAGGCATAAATGTATTCCAATAATGTGCTTGAATTGTAAAGTTACCGGCAAGGATGACGTACCCGCCCGACCTCGTAGCTCCGAGGCGCAGCTGTGGGCTGTGAAACCTTAGTAAGTTAGTAAACAAACGGGGAGATAGAAGGATGTCCACGTATATACGACCCGAGGCTGAGAGAGTGGTGGGGGAGAGGAGCGGGGAATGGGAGAAAGAGTAGGGGATAGGAATGACAGAGAGGGAGGATAGCAATGTTAGAAGGAGAGAGGAAGCATAGGAAAGGTGTATGAGAGGTGTGGAGAGAGAGAGAGAGAGAGAGAGAGAGAGAGAGAGGTGGGGGGGGAGGNATATGAGTCCTGACGAGTGTATGTGCTGACTGTGACACTCATGCAGGTGCTGACTGTGGCACTCATGCAGGTGCTGACTGTGGCACTCATGCAGGTGCTGACTGTGGCACTCATCCAGGTGCTGACTGTGGCACTCATGCAGGTGCCGACTGTGGCACTCATGCAGGTGCCGACTGTGGCACTCATGCAGGTGCTGACTGTGGCACTCATCCAGATGCCGCCGGCTGTGGCACTCATCCAGGTGCTGACTGTGGCACTCATCCAGGTGCCGACTGTGGCACTCATCCAGGTGCCGACTGTGGCACTCATCCAGGTGCCGACTGTGGCACTCATCCAGGTGCCGACTGTGGCACTCATCCAGGTGCCGACTGTGGCACTCATCCAGGTGCCGACTGTGGCACTCATCCAGGTGCCGACTGTGGCACTCATCCAGGTGGTAGGAGAGCACGTTCAGAGGGCAGAAAGATGGGTAAGGAAAGGGTGGATCACGGAAGAGTAAATCAGATAAAAGCAGGAAGTGGAGGAAGTCAAAATGTAAGCGAGAATCTGAAAAGTTGAAGAAGTGGGTGAAGGGGTGAGTAACGGAAAGAGGAGGGAACACACACACACAAAAAAAAAGAGGAACAGGGTGAGGAAAAGAGGAAGTGAAATGAAGAGGGATAAGGTTGGATAAGAAGATTGAAACTGTAAGAAAAGAACTGTGGTAAAATTGGAGAGGAGGACAATTGTTGGATAAAATATTGTTCTCGACGAGGAGAGAAAAAGCGACGATGAGAAAGTGGGAATGGGAGAGGGATCCGAGGGCTTTGCGTTTGGCTAGAAGGTTAGAGGGATGGGGGAGGGGGTTTGAGGACGTGGGATAGGAGACGATGCTAGTGTCGGGAAGAGTGGGTACTAAGTGGTCTATTTAAGAGAGGTCGTAGGGAGGGGAAAGGAGACGGGAGACATCACCCGTCACGCAGGGTGCAGTCGCACACCCACAGATCTCCAGTAACAGCTCTTGATACTGGTAATGGCTCAAAAGGGTCACCACTTACGGGCTATTCATGCCCGTGCCACCTTTTTGGGTGGCTTAACCTTTATCAATCAATCAATCGAGGGGAAAGGGGTATGGGGAAGTCCTGGGGAGGGTGTTGAGGGGTCGTTTGAAGGAAGAACGTTGTGATGGAGAGTCTGGTCATGAATCAAGAAGAATGACAGAGGGGGGGGGGGAAGGTAATCCGTTTTAACTCTGCATATTCTAGCTCCGACTAGAATGTAATGCGTTCTCCTTTGGACTCTTGTTCTTTGAGTTGGAGTTGCGTGTGGCCTGGGAGTTGCGTGTGGCATGAGAGTTGCGTGTGGCCTGAGAGTTGCGTGTGACCTGAGAGTTGCGTGTGGCCTGAGAATTGCGTGTGACCTGAGAGTTGAAGCGGTCGTACAGGTGTGGGTGTGTGTGTGTGTTTAGGGCGAGTATTAATACTCCACACGTTTTGTCGCCCCCAAAATAGCCCGATAGAGCGTTAAATTCTTTGGCTTTTGTTCTTGTATATACATCGATTGTTCTACCTTTTGTTATGTGTGTGCACGAATATAGTTCTGGCTTTTGTACCCAGAGCTGGAGTTCTGGCTTTTGTACCCAGAGATAGAGCTCTGGCTTTTGTACCCAGAGATAGAGCTCTGGCTTTTGTACCCAGAGCTAGAGTTCTGGCTTTTGTACGCAGAGATAGAGTTCTGGCTTTTGTACCCAGAGATAGAGCTCTGGCTTTTGTACCCAGAGCTAGAGTTCTGGCTTTTGTACGCAGAGATAGAGTTCTGGCTTTTGTACCCAGAGATAGAGCTCTGGCCTTTTGTACCCAGAGCTGGAGTTCTGGCTTTTATACCCAGAGATAGAGCTCTGGCTTTTGTACCCAGAGATAGAACTCTGGCTTTTGTACTCTGAGCTCAAAACACCAGCTCTGGGTTTTGCTAGTGCCTGACAGCAAGTGGCCTCTGTCCCTCCCACTCAATATATCATTCCATCGGCATGTTCCTCCCTAGCGGCCAAGTTCGGCGTGACTCAGCATCGTAGAATATGTGAATTGGGGTGATGGATCCTTCCTGTGAGGGGGGGTGGGGGGCTCTGGTCAACTTCAATGAATACACAAGAAAAGGCTGTCAGTTGAGACCAGCTGGTTGTAGTACGTTGTGATGACATGGGTGGTAAAGGTGCACGACTTATTTGTTGATATAGGATGGTTTAGCATACTCGATATGATTAGTATAATATTTGTGATCATCTACAAAATCTGGTATTATTATTTTGTGGTGTGGGTTCACCTCACTGGTATGTAACACCTCATAATTTCCGATCGCATGACGTTGTTGTGTTCTGTAATAGACTATCTTATTTTGAAAGCATATATGATGACATTTTTTTATCTTCAAGGTTCCTGAAAAAAAATCCATAAAACTTATTCTTAGCAACAAAGAATAAATTGGAGTCTGATTGTGCTTTTGGAAGAAAGATGTGGAGTGTAATAAAAGCTGAGATGTCAGTTAGTTTCGTTTTTGGAGGTTCTTGCCGACTTTAAAACCTTGTTTAGTCTTTGAGAGTGATTCGTGGACTTTGGTAACACGTGTGAGGATTCGTGAGTTTGTTACTTATAATAGAAATAGATAAAAAGTTTTAGATTGGGTTGTGTTCACGAAGAGCTTCGTGGATTTTATCAAAAGAAGGAATTCGCAAATTTGGCTTCCAGAGGTTTAATGAATTTCATTATTTCCTGATTTCCATTATGGACCCCATCCTGTGGGTGGTGGCAGAAAGTTTACAGTTACATGATGGGTTCTGGTCCGGATGCCAGTGTTCTTTAAGCTATTTTACACTTGTGGTTCAAGTTCAAGTATATTTATTGAGACAAGAAAGAAATACATCTCAAAGGGATAGAGTAGCTTAGGCTATTTCTACCCCCTTCCACTTGTGGTGACCTAGTTGTATATCGTTTACATTTACTTGTCTTACAACACATATCTGTGGAGATGATTTTTTTTATTGGTATATACTTTATAAGCGCTTACACGTTTTGTGTTGTTTGTCCAGTCATAAAGTGAAGTGTTTTTTGAAGGATTGGTTGATTTGCATAATATAACTGTGTTGAGATTTAGGTGTTTTATTTTGCTCATCAGTGAGTCTGTATTGGTCGTTTGTTTGTATGTTCAGTCGTCCACAAAGATACACTTGGCCTCTCCTCTAAAAAGTTATAGGCCTGCTGAGACAGTTCTGACCATTGGCAGATTCTTTTTCTGGTCCCCCGACGCTTTTTTGGCACCTGGAAGGTCGCAATAAGTCTAGCTGGTCTGACTTCCTGCGTCGTGGGCAGACTGTTCTGATCCCCGACTCGTAAGGATGTGCTTAATTGGCATTAGGGATCCGGTGGTGCGGTAGAACGTTGGTGATTAGGTAATTCCGGGTTTAGTGGTTCGTTATGGGCGCCGATAACGGCTCGAGTTTCCAAATAGTGTTATATATGCTAGTTCACAAGACAGGACGGAGATGAAGAAAAAGTCCAGGTGCATCATTACTTTTTTATCGTTAACAATGTAGAACTGACCGTTAAAGTTCTTCATTAACTCCACGTGAATAACTACATCTTCACCACACGTGCTTCCAGCTCTTAACCTTACACGTCACGAGAGATATTACCCGGAACAAGTCCTCTATAGTGTTAGGAGAAATAACCTTTGTTGCCGACTTTCTCGGCGCCTCTTCAAAAATAATAAAACGTTGACGTTTCACCGGGCAAAAGTCCAAATTTTGAACATTCCTTCCATAGTACCTATACTGACTATAGGCGTAGGACGAGAGTTTGGTGTCTTCCCCCCCCCCCCTCCCTCTCTCTCTCTATGCTCTTCCCTCCATCTTTTTCTCCTTCCTCCCTTCCTTACATTATCTGGTTTTCAGTGTCCCTGGCTGTTGTCTTCTGTACGACAAGGCACACACACACACACACCAAAAAATAATTATAAATTCCAAAAGTAAGACTGAGGACCCGAGTGTCGGGAGGTGAGTGAGTGCAACAAGGCCGCGACGCGCCGTGTTATTATGGCTCTTCATAACACGGCGCTCCTTTACTTGCTCGCTGATGTATGTGGGGTAATGATAACGCCTCGCTGAGCTGTCTGCGGCATGGACTCCACCACAGGGAAGGACTCCACCACAGGGAAGGACTCCACCACAGGGAAGGACTCCACCACTAGTAAGCTCGACCTCGATATATTACGGTGCAACTATATTTGACAACTATTTCACGCTGATACGGCAGTGCCAATGAAAAAACACGGTGTGACGGGTGTGTGACGACACTGTAACAGTCCTGATTGTTAGGGTAGTACTTTTTCTCCCCGTGATGCTATGGCCGCGTGACAACGGAATCCTTACCATGAAAGCATATTATATTGACGTTGTAAGGCGGGGTATTGTAGTGTCAGTTGGTTCCTAGAGAAGTCTTGACCACGCGAGAGTGCTGTTAGGGTTGAGGAAGCGGTGAGGGAAGATTTCCCACCTCACACATTGTGTCAGTGTGGTCTGGTTGTCTCTGAAACCTAGGTTGGGCCCCGATCTGGAGGGGGGAGGGGGGGGGCTCCAGAACCTCCCAGAAAAGTAGAGTTTTGAGTTGGTCAACTTTTTGTACCATCGTGGCCGAGTCAGTTAAGGCAGGTGTCTGGGAATCACCAGATTGCGAGTTCCAAGTCACTCCAGTGCCTCAAAATGTTTTGAGGCACTGTGTGTGTGTATATATATATATATATATATATATATATATATATATATA
>WNGS01142304.1:6189033-6209637 GCA_020271785.1 Procambarus virginalis | reverse complement strand
AGAACTATTTGTCCTCACATATCCCCCCTTCCCACACACACAATTACGTGTTGTGCCGCACTTAAATGTACAACTTGGGACACAACGAGGAATCTCGCTAATGAGAGAGATTTCAAAGGTGTTGTTGAGACCAGCTCGCCACTCCCCCCCCCCCTCCTCAACCTTCCACAATTACGATACGTGCTCATCTGGGCTGGTCCAGGCCACGGGTCTCTACGTTGTTGTGTTTAGATTAACTACTGGGAACTAAAAGTTCCAAGTAGCACGGGCCATGGTGAGCCCGTAGTGGACTTATCTGGCACAAAAGCGGTGCTGTGTGTGCACAGGTCTACACTCCCCAGTCATTATATATATGAATATACCTCCCGCCTTCAAGTGTAGTTCTTCCAGCACCAGTATGTATTACTATGAAGAGGGGACAATCGGGGGATAGTTTTGTTGTACACCAGAATCATGAATGTGTACAATTGTTGCGGTATTTTGTGGTATTGTTGGAATAAAGAAGAAACTGAATTGTAGGGGGAAAAATGTATATATCCTTTTTTTTATCTCTTATAATTTGGCCAGTTACTGTTTTTCGTTAGTGTGGAGGCTGGCGGCCTGTTGGAGGTAGTGAGGCGTCCGCTCGCTCACTACCAGACAACTACTACCTAATTTTTGCCAATCCTCTCCTTAGAATCTACTGTAAAGTGGACAGTTGTTATACAAATCACACGCGCACATGCACACACATGAATACACATACATATGCACACATGCACGTACACGCGCACACACACACACACACACACACACACACACACACACACACACACACACACACACACACACACACACACACACACACACACACACCTGTCGAACCACCATAATCGCCTTACCAACTCAAATCCCCCAATTTTTGCGTTGAACATGAAATACCAGGAGTCCAGACATACTCCGCCTGGCCGCCTGTACAGCTGCACCCTTGCACCATTATGTACCAACATTCCTCCGTACACCAGGGTTCAGTTGCCACCTCACCGGGGAGGAGCAGGGACCTCACCACGTGTGTCCAGTTCGTAACCTCTGAGGTCTTCGGAATAGTCAAAACAATAGCTGTATGAAAAAGTCTTGGGAAGGGCAGTATCAGGATAAAGCACTAAGCCATTACGACTATATAGCCCTGGGAAGGGATCAGGATAAAGATTTGGGATGGGACGTGGAGGATGGAATGGTGCCCAACCACTTGGACGGTCGGGGATTGAACGCCGACCAGCAGAAAGCGAGACCGTCGCTCTATCGTCCACCCCCAAGTAGGGCTGTTCTGGGATCAAGTGTCCGTCCTGCGTAACCCCGCTGACGCGCGCTTTAACCCGTGGATGTGCTGTGGATGTGTCCGAGATATATATATATAGGGTGGTAGGAGTGGAAAATATCAAAGTGTTCGGTGAGGATCCACGGGGTCTTCTATGGGTGCTCTTTGTTTTCTTCTCCGAGGCTGTGGGTCCCTACACTTGCACCAGAGGTGGTACCCCTTCTAGGGTATTAAAAAAAATATATATATATATATATATATATATATATATATATATATATATATATATATATCGTGTATTGTGATTTCAATTTGAAAGTTTTTTGGGTGTAATTATCCAATCCGTTGTGTCAATTTGCCCCTTCGTTAAAAACGCGACTGTTTTGCTTAACGTGAAACTTACGAACCCAAGCAGCTCTCCTGACCTTCGAAGGAGATGTATAACAAACATCAATAATACAGTGATTTATAATACAGTGATTTTATTTATATTAATGGTGTAACCACAACAATTGTCACCCATTCGTTAGTATTTCTTTTACTCGTAGGTGAACAGTCATGAGGTGGCTGGAAACACAACCAACGAGCTTCAGCCCGTCCCGGGAATTGGGCCAGAGTCCCTCGGTCGAGAGCCGAGGACGGAGACCGTAACATATTTTTTAACCAGATCCATAGATCTCGTCGCAGCTCAATTTGGGGCCAGACAATGTCTGGACACTGTACGGAGGTGATGGCTTCACTGTGGCGTGACCTCTCAGGAGCCTCTGTATCCTCTTCCTTCAGTGTATCAAGAGTATAACCATCCCGGTGTATCAAGAGTATAACCATCCCGGCGTACCAAGAGTATAACCATCCCGGTGTACCAAGAGTATAACCATCCCAGTGTACCAGGAGTATAACCATCCCGGTGCACCAAGAGTATAACCATCCCGGCGTACCAAGAGTATAACCATCCCGGTGTACCAAGAGTATAACCATCCCAGTGTACCAGGAGTATAACCATCCCGGTGCACCAAGAGTATAACCATCCCGGTGTACCAAGAGTATAACCATCCCAGTGTACCAGGAGTATAACCATCCCAGTGCACCAAGAGTATAACCATCCCGGTGTACCAGGAGTATAACCATCCCGGTGTACCAAGAGTATAACCATCCCGGTGTACCAAGAGTATAACCATTCCGTAGCTGAATATACCACTGAGATGCCCAGCGTGAAGAGAGGATTTACTGGCAGCTCTGGTTAAGGTATCGTGCATGACTGAGCCTTCCCGAGTGTTGCCATACGCCTTGTAGTCGGGTCCAGTGTTGCCATACGCCTTGTAGTCGGGTCCAGTGTTGCCATACGCCTTGTAGTCGGGTCCAGTGTTGCCATACGCCTTGTAGTCGGGTCCAGTGTTGCCATACGTCTTGTAGTCGGGTCCAGTGTTGCCATACGCCTTGTAGTCGGGTCCAGTGTTGCCATATGTCTTGTAGTCGGGTCCAGTGTTGCCATACGCCTTGTTGTCGTATGGTAGGGGGCCCCACAACCGATTGTCTCACGAGAAAGGAAGGCTGAACTGACACTTCGAAAACTTGTTCAGACTTTTGCTTTAAAAACCTTCCTCCAGTTTTTGGCTCCATATTAGAAAACCTTAATAAGTTTGATTATGGATTTATGTGTTGATATTAAGACTGATATAAGCTGGTTAGTCAAGTATTCATACACACGTGTTCTATACATGTTTTTATGTATGCGTATGTATGTAAACAGGAGTCGTGTCGTTTGCATTGTCGGGAAGAGAGAGGATTATCGAGGTTTACCGTAGGCCGAGGACGGGTCTTCCTCGTAGATGCAACCCACAACAGTTTCATGGCACTCGCTTACCAGAGGCATCGAGTAAACGTGTCCGAACGTCTCCTCCTACTCCCAGAATCAAACCCGGGGTCATTCGACTGCGAGGCGACTGCGTTGGCTATTGTGCTATGTTTGTGAATTTGTGTTTGCATGTATGAATGTCTGACTGAATGTTGACATGTGTATATATTTGGTTGTATGATTTAATATCTAGTATGTTACTATGCATATTTCGACGTACGGTATTTTGTATTGGAATACAGTTAGGTGTTTGTATTTGCGGATGTTTTAACCTTTTCTGTAATATTACATATGTATGCATGTGTGTATGTACATATGGGCGGAATGTGTACTGAATATTATGTATGCAGGATAAGCAGCTGTAATACAGTTGGTAATAACCCAGAGTTTTCCCACCTCGGTGATTTGTGGTATGTAAATGTTGTCCTTGTATGATCCCTCCGGGAGGACCCTTCACAGCCTACCTGCCTCTCTCACCAACATTGCATTTTGTTACTTTTCCTTCATTTCTCTTGTTATTTTACCTAGTTTTTTTTTTTCACTTTAAAGGCTTAGCTGCATGATAAGTTCTGGGAGTTCTATTCCCCAAGCCCGGCCCGACGCCGGCTTGGACTTGCAAGAGCTTTGTCCACCAAGCTGTTGCTTGGAGCAGCCCGCAGGGCCACCACAGCCTTATGCTGCTGCCTCCGAACAGCAGTGTAGGACAACAGCCTTGTTGCTCCAGCACTCCTTGAAGAAAACTAGTTTTCTCTTGAGATGTCCACGGTTGTTCCGGCAATATTTCTTATACTCGCTGGGAGTATAAGCTTCTTGCTGTTCTTGTTGGCTTCGTGATCTTCGCAACACCACAGTTATCGTCTTCTACTGTCTCCTTATCCTTCTCCCCTCTGCTGATGCCTCCCTCTTGCATATGAAATTATTCTCAGTGCTGGAGGAAGCAGAGAAGCAGACTGTGTGTGGTGGTGGTTATGGGGTGAGGGGAGGGCAGATTACGTCCTGTCCAGCTTGTCAATGACATTTCATAGACCTTCGGATAAGTTGAATGTTCGATTCGTTGGACATATTTCTCTTGTGTTTTTATGCCGGATCCGACATGTATGTGCATGTATGTATGTGGATAAATGTTCATCGATTATGGTGAAATATTATGTAATCGATACGTAATATTTGTCATGAATGGTTTTGTAGAGAAGTGAGGGCGTGTGTTGAGTGATACACTGTACGCGAGTCCTTGCACTGTTTGTGCTTGGGAGAAAGTAATTAATTGGTTTCTAAATAAACGTGAAAATCATCTCAGCGTTAATAAAGTGAAAGTGATGAAACATTTAAGTGTTTTGAGAACCTTTTGCATAGAAAATATACTCTGGTGGAAAGAAAAACGGCTGAAAACTGGACATTTTAGCGGCGAGGTGTTAGCCGTGTCTCCGGACAGCAGTGTAGGACAAAACATGTACACTTGATGCAACCTCGGTAAGAGGCGAGGCAAACCGCGGGAGCCGCTCGGGCCGCCGAAGGCCAGCTCATAAATCGTAAAGTTTGGACAAGAGCTCGAGGTGTTCCCGGCGTGGACATTGGCCCCCGGAAGTGGTGACAATGTGGCACCAGTCACAACAACGGACTGGCACTCTGGAGCACCGCTATAATGTAAGTCTTCAACTTGGTGTGTGTGTGTGTGTGTGTGTGTGTGTGTTGTTGTTGGTGTGGGTGTGTGTGTGTGTGTGTGTGTGTGTGTGTGGTACTCGTCTAGATGTACTGCTTGTGGGACGAACGCTGTGCCCTATCTTCCTCACCTCAGTAGTTTAATGTATTTACTCTTAAGTGTGCGTACGTGCTCGTGCGGATTGCCGCTTTGGACCCTGGTTATCTACTACTTATATTTATGTCTGTTATATTTGCATTTTGTTCTGCCTGTCTTTCCTCTATATGTCGGTGCCTCCTGTCCTCCCCCCCCCCTCTCTCTCTCTCATACATTTAAGTATAACTTAGAAAATTCATCCTAATATCTCAAATCAACATTTATCATAATATTTACCTCTAAAATTGTTACCCGGAAAGTTTAAAGTTTGGGACATGTAGGTGAAAGTTTTATCCAACCCAGGAGACTGCCTCATTGCTGGACCGGGAAGTGCGGACCAACCGGGTTGTAGTGGATATGTGGGCCTGCGGGCCACTGCAAGCAACAGTCTGTTGGACCAAGCTCTCACAGTCAAGCCTGACCTCAGGCCAGGCTCGGGGAGTAGAAGAACTTCCGGATCCCTCTTCAGGTATGAGGCGGCATATATATTAATCAGCAAACATTGAAAACAAAAATTACTGTTGCGTCAATGCAGTTTACCCTCAAATATCTATATCTAAAGTGAGGCATCTTTCATTGGTCGTGTCGGGGGGACCCGGCTACACCCCAGTACGTGTCGGGGGGACCCGGCTACACTCAGCTGCTCGTCAGTCCTACTGGAGGCTGGTGCTGCTCTCATAATAAACCTGACACCAACCACCCGCTGCGCCCGAAAACTTAACCCCTTCATCTAACTTTACCTATTTCATCAACCATGACCTATTTCAACTAGCCAAGTACACCATGCCTGAGTAGGCCTTGTGTGTACGATATACCTAATTGTATATTATGTTCGAATAAGTACATTTTTATTGCCTTATGACTGCTCTGCACAGCACTTGATTTAACCTGGCCAGCAGGACTAGTCTTGGCATCAGTAAGGATAATAACTCTTAAGACTTCCCAGGAAAATTGCGTTTCAGGACAAATGAGATACTACGCACGCGCGCACACAACAGACTACAGTCGGTATTAATGTTACGAGATGCGATTGGTCAAGAGGTCGTCCATAGCATTGCCAATCATAGATTGACGATGACCTCTTAGTACTTCAGAGCTCGTAAATCATTTAATAAATACTACTTGTCTCAATAATGGAGATAAGAAGCACAAGTCTCTCTAAGTTGACACGTAAATGCCTTTTTGCGACCCAAACCCCCCCCCCCGGGAGGGCCACAAATAATTGTTACCAGAACCCTGGACACAAATGTTGCCCCCTCCATGCCCTTTTTCTTTTTAGAATTGCAAATACAGGAGTTGTGGATTTCCCTCGATGCCTGCCAGCGTTTCCATTATACCCGACGGCACGTGATGCATCATTCACTGGCTGGGGCGCCGACTTTTCCACAAACCCTGTGTGTGTGGTGTGTGTGTGTGTGTGTGTGTGTGTGTGTGTGTGTGTGTGTGTGTGTGTGTGGTGTGTGTGTGTGTGTGTGTGTGTGGGGTATTTTCCTCTACCCAACAGCACTTTTATCGTGTATGATTGTAATGATGAATGTATGAGTTACTAATAAATAAGTAGTAGTATTCAACTCTTCGATCAAATAAATAAAAAGTGAATGATCACTAACTGGTTTTCTGGCAATTGGCGACATGTTACAAGCAGGCGACCAACATATATATCAGAGTAAACACTTTGAAATCTATTCCGCCTGTGCCGATCTTTATCAACGATTTTGTAAATGTAAATTATGAAGACGTTTTTTGGTCTGTGCCACGAGTCACCAACCAGGGTCATCACCGTCACCAACCAGGGTCATCACCGTCACCAGCCAGGGTCATCACTGTCGCCAGCCAGGGTCATCACCGTCACCAGCCTGGGTCATCACCGTCACCAACCTGGGTCATCACCGTCACCAAACAGGGTCATCACCGTCACCAACCAGGGTCATCACCGTCACCAACCTGGGAGCAACTTCCAAACTACAAACGTCAAATATTGAGCAAGCAATTTTGCCGTATCTCCCATTTGTTATTTTCGTAGTACAGTGGGCTTCGTTCATGACCCTCTATCTGGGATTCCGGGTTTGATGCCCGAGCGGGACATAAATGTTTGAGCGTGTTTCCTTTCGTCTAATGCCTATGTTCACCTAGCCATTACTAGGTACCCCGGAGTTAGGCAAGTTATGGGGCTGCATCCTGAGTAGGGATAATAGTTCGGCATTAAAGAGGTGGAGGGGCTTCGGTACAAGCCTGAAGTATATATTCACAGGCTTCCTGTCCCAGACAGGACCTATTAAAAAATGAACGCAGGTGTTGCCAGAGTTTCCGTTCCTCTTCCCTTCTGTAAATATTTTCGTGGCCTTATCTGCTTATTGTTCATAAACTGTTGTCTTGCTCAATGGAATCGTTCGCTGCTGTTGAGTATATTCGCTCATTCGAAACTAATTACTGAATATGTCCAATATAGTTGTTATATTTATTTGAGGCAATTTGGACTAAAATGTATGCTCTGTTGAATGTGCGAATTATGTGGGTAATTTACAATGTGTGATCTGGTCTTTTACTTGAACGCCGAGTGTATTTCACACGAATTTTGTGTGTACACACCTAGTTGTACTCACTTTGTTGTGCTTGCGGGGGTTGAGATCTGGCTCTTTGGTCCCGCCTCTCAACTGTCATTCAACTGATGTACAGATTCCTGAGCCTGAAGGTTTCTATCATATCTACACTTGAAACTGAGTGGAGTCAGTCTACACCACATCACTGCCTAATGCATTCCATCTGTTAACTACTCTGGTAATGAAAAAGTTATTTCTAACGTCCCTGTGGCTCATTTGGGTATTCAGTTTCCACCTGTGTCCTCTTGTGCGTGTACCACCCGTGTTAAATTTATCTTTATCTACCCATGTCAGTCCTCTGAGAATTTTGTAGGTCGTGATCATGTCTCCCGCTAACCCTTCTGTCTTCTAGTGTCGTGAGGTTCAGTTCCAGTAATCTTTCCTCATAGCTCATTCCTCGTGTGTGTGTGTGTTTACTATTTGTACCGGCAGAATCAAGCTAGTCGCTCTTGTCTTTTTAACCAATCTATTTTCCTATATTATGTCTACTACATATATTTCTCTCTAAAACACACACACACAGAGGAAGCAGGTCGTAGCAGATGTCTAACTACCAGGTACCTATTTACTGCTAGGTGAACAGGAGCATCAGGGTGAAAGAATTGCCCATTTGTTTCTGCTTCGACCGGGAATTGAACCCGGGCCTATATGACTACGACTCCCGAGCGCTATCCACTCAGCCGCGAGGCGTGTGTGCGCGCGACATGAGAGAATGAAATATTAGGGGTCATGTTTCCACAGATTACAGGCTAAGCTAAGTAACCGAATCCAATTTCACCGGAACTGGAGCTAATCTTTCTGAATATTAATGTGTTCTGCCTCATGAAGTAATATGTCTCTTGTAGCTGGTAACTGATTAGTGTTTCTGGTTACCGTTTTCATATTCCCTGAAAGTAGTTGAGCGTTTGACTTAGTGTGAACTAGGTGCACTGCGTCACTCGGCCACTAATAACCGGTTAGGTTTGCGCGTTTTAGTACTCTGATTTTGGTCCGTTGTGGCCGTCAAGAGGACGGGCTGCTTTGACAGAGGCGACTTGTCTTCCTGGGACATTGGTGGTTTAGGTTACCTGGGGAAATTATAGCTTTCACGATGAATACAGTTAACTACAAAAGACCTGTTGGCCCATAGGAGGCAGCTCTTGGCCTGTATCACACAAATTCATTCATGTATGTCTAACCTTCACTTGAAACAATCCAGCGATTCCACTTCTGTTATGCCTCCCGGTAATGTGTTCCATAAATCAACCCTCATGTTTTTACACCCGTACACCTGTACCTATCTAGCACACCTGTACCTGCCAAACAAATATTAAAGAACGTCAATGAACCATTTCACCTGCAGGTGAGTGTGTGTGTGGGGGGGGGGGGTCCCTGCTTCATCACCGGGTCACCAGAGACAACATTCCAGCTCCGAGCGTAATAACAATCGGCCAGTTGTCTACAAATAAGACAAAGGATTAATCTCACCAAGTGCCTCGGGTGCCTGGGCGTAGGCGTCTCGATGGCGTTTGTGGACAGGTGTTCATGCGGCGGTAAGACTGCCACTCCTTATTTTACGAAGAGGAAGGTGTGGTTGATTGTTGTCCGAGGTGGAGGCGTCCTGTTCCTGGAGAATGATCGACGACGGCTGTAACTGCCGGCGTGGTAACACCTTGAACGGCCAGGCAACCCGTCCTCCTTATACCGCGTCGCATTTTGACGTATACTGTACCCAAGGCCAACAATTGTACTAGAAATTTAAAGCGGCTCGCGAAATTGACATACTGTCCCGTTTTCTGTTCTCTGGTAGGTTATTATAAAGGCACTTCAGTACGACAGTTTCTTGACGTGGGGAAACCTTAGGAGGACGGCCTGCTGCATGACAGGTCAAGCGCCTGCCAGTCACGGGTCATGACAGACTGGGTAGCACGCCGGCAACGCAGGCGTACCAACATGTGTTAGTGTAAATAGCAAGTGAGCAGTAGCGAGTCTTAACAAGGCGCGCGTCGTGGCCAGTTCACTACACGAGTCGTGGAGACTAATAACCGGGTGACCCGTAGCGGGTTTAACAACCTGATGCAGGACAGCTCCTGCGGCCAGCCTTCCTCACCTCCGATGTTGCCACAACAATTTCAATTAAGCTATCAATAATATTAGTGTCGTTTAAGAAACATTTTCTATTTAGCAATTTTATTGGTGACTAATCCAGAAATAATGTATCGAACTACAAAGAATTATTAATAAAATGCATCAAGTCCTGCTACTAGGGCATGAAACCCCGCGTTATTCCGGTTTCCACTTTGTAAATATTACAAATTACTGACATCTATTGGCAGATTCAGTAGTGAAGCGATGTCGGCGGAAGAAATTTCCTCGACACATGAGCATGTGTCCAACACAGCAGCAGTATCTACTAGGGACGAGCGGCGCTGCTAGCCATGTATCATAGAAAATGTACTCTGGTTAGCGAATAGTATTCTCCTCGTGTAGAACATTAGTAACTAATGGTGTATTAATGTATCTGGGTCAGCTTAATGGAGCCCCTGATGGTCCTTTGCCTATAGGAACTATGGTGAACTAGATTGTGTTGAACTTGGGTGCTCGCTCAGTGATTCACCCGTCGTGCTCTCGTTGTTGTTGTTGTTGTTGTTGTTGTTGTTGTTTTTAGATTTAACTACTCAGAACGAAATGTCCATGTAGCACGGGCTATGGTGAGCCCGTAAGGTCGTGCTCTCGTTGTTGTTGTTGTTTAAGATTCGGCTACTGGGAACTAAAAGTTCCAAGTAGCACGGGCTATGGTGAGCCCGTAACTTACCTGGCACAGGAGCAGGGCAAGTAGCACGTCGTGCTCTCGTGACCCTTGATCTTTATACTCTCATATTCAGGTGGAGGTCGCCAAGGTCAATCGCTGTGCCAAGTTCATGCTTGCTGCCGGTAATGAACACGGAACAGCCATGGGTGAGAGGAAAGACAGACACATGCGGGCACAACGGTCGGTCGACCTTATACCCACCGGTGTGGGAGGGTCGTGGGTGTTCGTTAAGGGCTTTATGCCCCATCAAAGGTGATATTTGGTGTAAGCATCTGCTGCCCCGGCGCTCTGCTCGTATAAGAGGATTACGGTATTACGTTACTTTGGCTATCGCTATTTCCCGCATTTTATGAGAATTATATTACATGAAACTTCCCTTTTGCTTTCTGGTGCCACCTGTACGTGCAGACGACTTTCTGGTGCCACCTGTACGTGCAGACGACTTTCTGGTGCCACCTGTACGTGCAGACGACTTTCTGGTTGCCACCTGTACGTGCAGACGACTTTCTGGTGCCCTACTTTGGTTACAGCAAGTGGTGAGTATTTTTGTCTTTGTATACAAAGCTTTCACAAGTCGAGCCTGGCCTCGGGCCGGGCTTGGGAGTAGAAGAACCCCAGAACCCCATCAAGCAGGTATCAAGCAGGTATACGTATTTTTGATTTATAGTTCAGAAGTACAGAAGACAGAAAAACAGGTTTGTTTGCCCGAACTCCTCTCTTCCTTTCTTTTCAATTCTGAACAAGTAATATATAATCTATATACAGCAGCCTGGCCACAAGATGGTGTCAGGGAAATTGGTCTGAACACTGCATTAAGCTGTTCACTTGTACTGTCCGATATGACGTTGGTTTGCACAGCGCTGTAATGCTTGGATACCCACAGTCCTGCTAAGGTGTTTATTGAAGCCAGTGTTCTCTTTGCCAGAAAGTATGGTTCTTATATAAAGGTGTGTGAGAGAGAGAGAGACTCTTTGTCCCCCTCTTTCATTCTGTTATTTTACCCNGACTATC
The DNA here is from genome assembly GCA_020271785.1 of Procambarus virginalis. NCBI lineage: Eukaryota > Metazoa > Arthropoda > Malacostraca > Decapoda > Cambaridae > Procambarus > Procambarus virginalis. The sequence continues at coordinate 6,198,288 of WNGS01142304.1, read as the reverse complement.
ATACTGCGCCATACCACTAGGGTATGACGTCACAGGCAATTATTGTTTATTCTTGTAAACCATTTTATTGATTTTTTCTTTTATCTTACCGTATTTTCGTTTGTCCCTTTTAGGTAAGATGCAGTGAGGGAGCAGGTGGTGGTGTCCCGGTGAGTAATGAGGCACATTACCCCTCATCCACAACCCTCATTCACCCACATCTCACTAGTATCCCCCCCCCGTCGCTAACATATCCTCTCCCCCCACACTCCTCATCCACACGCCCACACCCGTACATTGTACCGTACGTACACCACACAATCTGTACACCAGTTGATTGACAGTTGAGAGGCGGGACTAAAGAGACAAAGCTCAAGCCCGCAAGCACAAATAGGTGAGTACATCGCCACGAAAATGGGTTATAACGGTAATTGTGTGTGTGTGTGTGAGAGAGAGAGAGAGAGAGAGAGAGAGAGAGAGAGAGAGAGTGAGAGAGTGTGAGAGAGAGAGTGAGAGAGTGTGTGAGAGAGAGAGAGAGCCTGTATATGGCACTTGAAGGAGAGACAACAATGGAGAGTTGGAGAGAGAAATATAAGGGATCGGGTTGAGAGAATAACAAAATATAAAATAATATAGTAATAAAGATGCGAAAGTGAGGTACCAATTAGACGGGAGGTTGATAGGTAGAAAGGGAGTAAGGGGAAAAAATAGGGAAGGAAGCTGAGAGACGGGAGGTGAGATCGTTGATCGTTAGGCCTAGAGACGCAAAATCGATTTCCGGTAGAGGTGGTAAGAATTTGGCTGTCACGATGACCAGACTTGAGGAGTGATGGGGAAGGCGGCTCTTTCCCATCTTCCTTGTACGTCTATTTTTCTTATTGGTTCGTCTTCATCCACAAAACGTCATCCTGGCTTCTTACCTCTCCCCGACTGTCTATTGCCCGACGTCCCTTCCCAGCGTTCACTCAATTAGTTCGTGCCAGCCTAACCTTTCCCTCCTACTCTTCCTCCTGTTCCGTTAGTCCCTTCCGCCTCTTCCACACGTCCGCTCCTGTCCCTTCCCTGCCGGAGGTGTGAGGCTTGACGGCGGGTCATTCACTTGCAGGTTATCGGTGCTTGAGCGTGTTGTGTGTGTCGTTGTCTCTTCTGGTCCTGCATGTCTGTTTTACACACAGTAACACTTATTGGTATAGGCAGGGGCGTTGTGAGGCGTGTAGCAAGTGTTGTGAGAGGGGTGTAGCAAGTGTTATGAGAGGGGTGTAGCAAGTGTTGTGAAAGGGGTGTAGCAAGTGTTGTGAAAGGGGTGTAGCAAGTGTTGTGAGAGGGGTGTAGCAAGTGTTGTGAGAGGGGTGTAGCAAGTGTTGTGAGAGGGGTGTAGCAAGTGTTGTGAGAGGGGTGTAGCAAGTGTTGTGAGAGGGGTGTAGCAAGTGTTGTGAGAGGGGTGTAGCAAATGTTGTGAGAGGGGTGTGGCAAGTGTTGTGAGAGGGGTGTAGCAAGTGTTGTGAGAGGGGTGTGGCAAGTGTTGTGAGAGGGGTGTGGCAAGTGTTGTGAGAGGGGTGTAGCAAGTGTTGTGAGAGGGGTGTAGCAAGTGTTGTGAGAGGGGTGTAGCAGGGGCGTTGTGAGAGGCATGTATTCACCTAGTTGTATTCACCTAGTTGTGCTTGCGGGGGTTGAGCTCTGCTCTTTCGGCCCGCCTCTTAACTGTCAATCAACTGTTTCTACTACAACTATTTATTTTTCCATACCACACACACACACCCAGGAAGCTGCCCGTGACAGCTGACTTAACTCCCAGGTACCTATTTACTGCTAGGTAACAGGGGCATAGGTTAAAATACCTAAATCTCACAGCACTAGAGGATACAAGGACAGAGGGGATATGATTACAACATAAAAGATACTGAGGGGAATAGAAAAGACAGACAAGGATAACCTCTTCAATTTGAGATAAAATAGAACAAGAGGACACAGGCGGAAGCTGGAAACGCAACTGAGCGGAAGGAATGTCAGGAAATTCTCGCAATCTGTACGGGCGGCCAACAAGTGGAATGCACTATAAGAAGAAGTTGTGGAAACCACCTCCATTCACAACTTTATGGTCAAATTCGACAATGAATTTGAGAGTCGGAATATTTAAAGTGCAACGCATCAGGTACAAAAAGGCTAGTAGGCGGGGCATGGAGAGCTAGAGCTCACTTCCCCATAGTCAGTGTAAGGTAACTGTAAGGTAAGTCCACCTCCTGCACCACCACCACCATACACCGTGCTCACCAGTACACGAGTGAGTGCCAGCAGTGTGAGGGAGGCACCGCTGTATGGACCAGAGGGTCAACTTGGGCACTCCTGGAGAGACAGAGCGACAAGGTCAACATGTCACTCCCTTCCCTTCCTTATTATTATTTTGATCTTACTGTATTTTTGTTTTAGGTCATCGTTCATTCTCTTACCGTCGTGCTTATCGTCCTCCGCCTCTCTTCTCTGTATACTTAACCAATTAATGTGAAATTCAACAGTTCTCTTTAATTTTGTCTAACAACTTTCTATCTCGGCTCCTCCCCCCCCCCCTCCTTGATGTATTCATTTTCTCACTCCTTTATTTGACCAATTTCTCTTCTTCTATTACTCATTCTGCTGCTCCTCCTTTCCCGCATACTAAACCCGTTTCCTTTTTGCTGTCTCTTCCTTCTCCCAGTTCTCTCAGCCTCCCCTTCTCCTCTCAGCTTCTCCCTTCTCATCCTTCCCCTTCACCCTTCCTCCCTCTCATCCATCTCCTCAGCTTCCTGCTGCTCCTGTCATCTTAGCAGGAGGCGTGGTGATCGTTTTGGGAATGAATAATCACCAGGCAGTGTGTGTGTGCGCGTGTGCGTAATGCATGTGTGTGTACGCGCGCTAGTGCATGTGTGTGTACGCGCGCTAGTGCATGTGTGTACAGGTGCGTGTATAGAGGAGCATGTGTACAGGTGCATGTATAGAGGAGTATGTATATACAGAAGCCAATAGTGACTCCACCAGATCTTCCGCCATGACTGTCACTTGCAGCCTTCAACAATAGCCACTCACGGAAAATTGTGGTGAAGGCGCAGTTTACCGTGGGTGACCCAGGGTGGGGGAGGAGGTGTTCACAAATGGTGTTCAGTTTATCTCTTGAAGCTACCAGTAGGTGTGTGTGTGTGTGTGTGTGTGTGTGTGTGTGTGTGTGTGTGTGTGTGTGTGTGTGTGTGTGTGTGTGTGTGTGTGTGCTCACCTAATTGTGCTTGCGGGGGGGTTGAGCTCTGGCTCTTGGTTGAGAGTTATGTGTGTGTGTGCTGCCGGGAGGACCTCGTCATGTATTGAGAGCAGATGTTGATTGATATAGAACACGTTTGTGGGTGTTGGGTGGTGTAAAGAAGGCGTGAAAGTGGGTGTCGGTATGTGTACTCGGGCCGGGCGTACTAAACGGCAGAGTGTAGGTGCAGTTGTACGTGTGTGTACACCCCACGCACGTACCTCACTCGCAGGCACGCAAAGAAAAATAGGAGCACGACTCCAAAGACAGGTGAAGTATCACCATGACAGTATACCACAACGGAAAATAAAGCGCGTTTAAAGCTTTGAGGTTTTGCCCATCACACGTTAATGCACAAGGTAGGAGACTGGTACCACCTCTCATGACCTAGGCACTCAGAAGGAACAAAAATGCATTCCAGTTGGGTTTGTTGGTCTGCAGTAATGCAGCTGGGTTTGTGTTCTTTTATCCTTCTGTACCATCCCCCCTCTCTCTAATATTATATTATACACACACACACACACTCCCGCTGGAAGACAGAAGAGTTAGGGGGGACATGATCACCACATTCAAGATTCTGAAGGGAATTGATAGGGTAGATAAAGACAGGCTATTTAACAAAAGGGGCACACGAACAAGGGGACACAGGTGGAAACTGAGTGCCCAAATGAGCCACAGAGATATTAGAAAGAACTTTTTTAGTGTCAGAGTGGTTGACAATGGAATGCATTAGGAAGTGATGTGGTGGAGGCTGACTCCATACAGTTTCAATTGTAGATATGATAGAGCCCAATAGGCTCAGGAACCTGTACACCTGTTGATTGACGGTTGAGAGGCGGGACCAAAGAGCCAGAGCTCAACCCCCGCAAACACAACTAGGTGAGTACACACACACACACACTATTATACATACACAATGTTTTACACACGTGTGCGTGTACACATTATTCATCCTGTAAAATTTTCTGGTCGATTTAACAATAAAAATTATGCGAAACTGTTTGTAAGAGTTTTGTGTGCGTATAAATGCATCCGAAAAATAATTTAAAGATTACACAAACGGGCATTAAAAGAAATCTCGCCGGATAATTTCAGCATTTTCGTATATTTTTCTTGTAATTTTTCCCAAGTAAGACTTACGAGTGGTTTAAAAACATTGAGTTAGTACGAAATTTTTACTAATTATGTGTTTTCTGAGGTCTTTTTCTTTTTCAAGAGAGAATTGTTGAGGAGCTGGGTGTGGATGGGGTGGGGGTAAGAGGAGCTGGTGTGGATGGGGTGGGGGTAACAGGAGCTGGGTGTGGATGGGGTGGGGGGTAACAGGAGCTGGTGTGGATGGGGTGGTGGTAACAGGAGCTGGTGTGGATGGGGTGAGGGTGACAGGAGATGGTGTGAATGGGGTGAGGGTAACAGGAGCTGGTGTGGATGGGGTGAGGGTGACAGGAGCTGGTGTGGATGGGGTGAGGGTGACAGGAGCTGGTGTGGATGGGGTGGGAGTAAGAGGAGCTGGTGTGGATGGGGTGGGAGTAAGAGGAGCTGGTGTGGATGGGGTGGGAGTAAGAGGAGCTGGTGTGGATGGGGTGGGGGTAAGAGGAGCTGGTGTGGATGGGGTGAGGGTGACAGGAGCTGGTGTGGATGGGGTGGGGGTAAGAGGAGCTGGTGTGGATGGGGTGAGGGTGACAGGAGCTGGTGTGGATGGGGTAAGGGTAAGAGGAGCTGGTGTGGATGGGGTGAGGGTAAGAGGAGCTGGTGTGGATGGGGTGGGAGTAAGAGGAGCTGGTGTATCTTTTTGTAACCTCCGTTGGTCAAGGATTGGGTCTTTGATAAGATGTGGGAGGTGGATATATAAGCTGAGGAGAGCATATCGCCGTTTCAACCTTAGTAGACCACATGAAACTTTTGTTATTCCAGGGAAGAGCGCGTTATAAATCGTATTGTACCGCTAAACGATTCTCAAATATTTGGTTGAAGATGTAGGCGGGAAAGACTCTCGTATATCCGTTCCCTCGCGCGCTCAACTTGCAAGTTGCGGTCCACTTGGATATTTTTGTCGTCAGCGCTTCTATATGAATCGTCAGTCTTTTTATTGCATTATTTTATTGATACACAAAATTGCCAGCCTTTTTTTATAATGGCTTCAAGGAACCACAAAGATATATGTGGGCATTTGCAGAGAGTTGCAAGTTGCGAAGATTCTAACACTATCCCGTCTTGAATGGCCATGCGCGCGGCTGCCTCACTCCTTGTCAATATCGTAGACCTTTGAGCGATGTCGCCAGCCGTACGATTCGTCTCGCACTTTTACAAAACATGCTCAGAGTCGCCGGAACGTTGGCACTCGGTAAGTATTATACACGGCGACTGTACCTCAGAGTTACCTGCGGTTCGAGGAAGTAAAACGTGCGTAGATAAGACCGTAGAGTTTAAGTACAAATGAGCGAGGTGTTTCCCCAGGTCTGCAAGGTGGGGGTGGCGGGGTCTGGTGGCAAGAGGGAGTGTTCAGTGTGTGGCTTACCGGCGACGACGGAAGTTAGTACGCTGTCTGTGACCGAGTCTGTTAACCACACCTTCACTTGCCCTTCTCTCTCTCTTAACAGTCGGGAGGACTCGGTCACAGCCTTGTGCCGATTTCACGCGAAATAGGAGATTCAAGTTGAAATGTGTGAGTGGGAAATGCACGAAATCGGGGAAAATTTGGCGTTGCATTGAGGAAAAATATGTGCATACTGCAGTGCGTGCTGTGGTCTTGCGTGGTGCAAAGTTCTCATGTGATCGGTCATTAATGCCAGAGCGTCGTACTGCAGTGCCCCAGTGGGCACCTCTCGCATGCTATCACACTGCAACTCTTGGCAACTCACCACCAAGTCTAACCGTGAACGAACTGTACGACTAATCAACAGAAAACCTCTCTCCCTGCTATGTGTGGAACACCTGTTATATACCTGGGTGCGTGTGCGTGTAGTGTGTGTGTGATGTGCGGGTGTGTGGTGGAGAGTGCGAGTGTGTAGGTGTGGTGACGAGGAGTAGCGTGATGAGAGGTGTAACAGGTGAGGAGAGCCATGTGTTAAATCACCTCCTCTTAACACCAGTAGCGCCAATATTCCAAAGAATGTTTACAGCCAACATGTGGAAACATTCAGCGCTCGCCGAGAGTATAAGAGCATGTTTATGGTGTTCTCTTATAAGGACATCATCATTATATATATATATATATATATATATATATATATATATATATATAGTCCTAAACAGGGGGGAAGGGGGATAGGAAGGTACTTGCACAACGAGGAGGCGTGCTTTGTCCTTCCCAGAAGCTGCTTTCAGCATCGATGAGGCAATGTTTTCCCATGATCAGGTTATCCCATTTGGCCCATTTGTATCCAGTTTCCACTTGTCAGGTCGTGCACTTACATTAGGAACAGGATTGAACCTATCCCTACCCTTATGGTATTCCACTGCTACTACATCCTCCACTTTGAAGTCCCCATCCCCACCACCCCCCTTCTGACTACACCCTTTGTTTTTTTTTTTTTTTTTTTGACCTTCCTAAGAGGTACATCCGTTTTTTTGCAACAGTAGCAGCAGAAGTGTCACAAAGCAGTTAGCAGCCACAATAAATGACAAAAGTGCAAGCAGTAACAGAACTGTTACTGCTGATTTGTTCAGTAATAGAAAAATAACGCAGAAGCTGTACAACAATAATAACAAGATATCAGCAGCAGTAGAATAACAGGACATAGCAACAACACCTCAAGTCCAGAAACAAGCACACCCTGCCAACAAAAGGACAGCGCGGCACGATGAGCAAGAGCATCGTTCAACAAGACAAATGGAGAAGTTTAGCGTCCTCAGATGTGCTTGCCTCCCATTCATGTATTGTAGTCCAGTGTTCTCCCTCTACCCCGCACGGTACCCCCTTCTGCCTGAGTGTGTGTGTGTGTGTGTGTGTTTGTGTGTGTGTGTGTGTGTGTGTGTGTGTGTGTGTGTGTGTGTGTGTGTATCACCTATTGTACTCACCTAGTTGTGCTTGCGGGGGATGAGCTCTGGCTCTTTGGTCCCGCCCTTCTCAACCGTCAATCAACAGGTGTACAGTTTCCTGAGAGTGCATCAGTGTAAGTTAAGTTACGGAGTGCGTGCATCAGTGTAAGAGTAAGAAATTTGATATGTCCATGTCCCCATGGCACGTGTGTGTGTGTGTGTGTGTGTGTGTGTGGTGTGTGTGTGTGTGTGTTGTGTGTGTGTGTGTGTGTGTGCGCATGCGTATGTGCGACGTAGGTTCATTCTCGTAAATCGCAAACCGCAGAACATCAGATGAAGAATGCGCGCGTGCCAGAAACAGCAAATAAACCAATCGATTCGCAGAAAAAGAGTCGCATTATTCTCCTTCCGGCCGCGACAATTCCGCGGCTCCATATTTTGTTGTGTGTCTGTCATTACTGTGCAGGTGTGGCGCCGCTGACCTCTCTTCACCTCACATTATATATCATTAGAGTCTCCCAGATGCCCTATTACTTGCCCGCTACCCCTACCCCTCACCCCTCGGTGAGAGACTTCCTACCCTCTCCCGACCATTATACGAGGCTTTGGTCACCTCCCTTGTTATTTCCTGCTCTTGTGGACTCGGGTGAGTATGAGAGACGCCCAAGGTGTTTATTGTTTCGGTGTGTGTGTGGGTGTGTGTGTGTGTGGTGTGTGTGTGTGTGTGTGTGTGTGTGTGTGTGTGTGTGTGTGTGTGTGTGTGTGTGTGTGTGTGTGTTGTGTGTCTAGCCAGTGCATGTGAGTGCGTGCATCAGTGTAAGAGTAAGAAATTTTATATGTCCATGTCCCCATGGCACAGTGGTAACACTTGTCCCACGCTTCGCGGGCAATTTGACTTTGGTTCGTATTCTGGCCGGGGAGGATTGACTACAGGCGCCAATCCTTAACTGTAGCCTCTGTTCACCCAGCAGTGAATGGGTACCTGGTTGTTAAACTATTTAGCGGGTCGTATTCCGGGGAAAATTAGGATTAAGAACCTGCTCGAAACTCTATGCGTGTTAGTGTCTTTACAAGACTGCAAGAACTCTTGTATATATGAATACAACAAATAAAATTGAAAGAAAACCTTTCCATTCTCATTCTAATGGAGTGATCTTCTTATCATGAGGTTATCTTGAGATGATTTCAGGGGCTTTTAGTGTCCCCGCGGCCCGGTCCTCGACCAGGCCTCCACCCCCAGGAAGCAGCCAGTGACAGCTGACTAACACCCAGGTACCTATTTTACTGCTAGGTAACAGGGGCATAGGGTGAAAGAAACTCTGCCCATTGTTTCTCGCCGGCGCCCGGGATCGACCTCGGGACCACAGGATCACAAGTCCAGCGTGCTGTCTGCTCGGCCGACCGGCTCCCGGTGATGGACTCGTTAGAACCAAACAAGACACACAAATCCATTTCAGGGTATTGCAACAAAATCAGTAGATTGCAAGATTTTACCACAGGTTGACTACAACTCGGCTTCGAGTATCTGTGGCTGTGTGACGTATCTATCTAGATCACCTAAAATGTAAAATGCGTGGACAAAGTTATAAGAATGAAGGAAACTGCAGACAGCCTACTGCCCTATACGTTGTTGATGTTGTTGTTATAGATTCAGCTACTCTGAACAAGTTCCAAGTAGCACGGGCGGTATGGTGAGCCCATAGTGGGACTTACCTGGCACAGGAGCCCTGCCCTATACGTGACAGCTCGTATTTATATCCGCCCAAACTCAGTCAATATATATATATATTATATATATATATATATATATATATATATATATATAATATATATATATATATATATAGATATATAGATATATATATAGATATATATATATATAGTATATATAGTATATATATATAGCTATAATATTATATATACTCTCTAGCTCGATTCTACTCATATCTCATAGCTCTCTTACTCTCTATATATATCTATATATCTCTATCTCTATCTATCTCTATATAGCTCTCTCTCTATATAGTATATTC
>WNGS01142304.1:6162931-6178774 GCA_020271785.1 Procambarus virginalis | reverse complement strand
GGGTCAAGAGCCCTGGGTGTGGGTCAAGAGCCCTGGGTGTGGGTCAGTAGCCCTGGGTGTGGATCAGGAGCCCTGGGTGTGGGTCAGTAGCCCTGGGTGTGGATCAGTAGCCCTGGGTGTGGGTCAGTAGCCATGGGTGTGGGTCAGGAGCCCTGGGTGTGGATCAGGAGCCCTGGGTGTGGGTCAGTAGCCCTGGGTGTGGGTCAGTAGCCCTGGGTGTGGGTCAGTAGCCCTGGGTGTGGGTCAGGAGCCCTGGGTGTGGGTCAGGAGCCCTGGGTGTGGGTCAGTAGCCCTGGGTGTGGGTCAGTAGCCCTGGGTGTGGGTCAGTAGCCCTGGGTGTGGGTCACAGTAGCCCTGGGTGTGGGTCAGGAGCCCTGGGTGTGGGTCAGTAGCCCTGGGTGTGGGTCAGTAGCCCTGGGTGTGGGTCAGTAGCCCTGGGTGTGGGTCACAGTAGCCCTGGGTGTGGGTCAGGAGCCCTGGGTGTGGGTCAGTAGCCTGGGTGTGGGTCAGTAGCCCTGGGTGTGGGTCAGTAGCCCTGGGTGTGGGTCAGTAGCCCTGGGTGTGGGTCAGTAGCCCTGGGTGTCTAGCCCAGAAGCCTGCGTAGGGAGGCTGAATAAGCTCAAGTAAGCCACGTAAAGCTTGTTTTGCTATTCTATACGTTGGGATTTAGTCGTGAACGTTCGCCGGATCAGACACGCGCGCGAAGGAAACTCCCTGTACAATTAAACTGTTATTGTGCTGCGAGCGTCAAGGCCCAGCGTGGTATTGCAAGTTACTCGGCTGCAGTGCATCTGATGTTTGTGCATACGGCTCACGATAGGACATCGTAGTTCACCACGCAAGATGGGCTCTTGAGCGTGTGTGGTAGGATGGAATGTATCTCTGGTCATTTAATTGTTATTCATTTAGAGTCCTTTGAATTTGCTAGTTTTCAAGCCGGCATTACTTGTAAATGCTGTTGGCCATGGTGCTAGACCTGTGATATTGTTTATGTCGGGAATATTAGTCCCCAGTTTATCGCTTCGCGTGCGTGTGTACTCACCTAGTTGTGCTCTCGGGGGGGGGGGCGGGGGGGGGGTTGAGCTCTGGCTTTTTGGTCCCGCCTCTCAACTGTCAATGAACTGGTGGGGGTATGTGTATCAACTCACTTCATTTGTGTGTGTACTCACCTAGTAGTGAGTAGCACTAGGTGAGTACACACACATATGGGGTGGGGGCCTGATAGCTGAGTGGACAGAGCTCTGGACTCGTAATCCTAGAGTCCGGGTTGTGTGTGTGTATTCATCTAGTATTTGGTCCCGCCTATCAACTGTTTCTACTACTATTTTTCTTCTTCACACCACACACACACACACACCCCAGGAAGCAGCCCGTGACAGCTGACTAACACCCAGGTACCTATATACTGCTAGGTAACAGGGGGCATAGGGTGAAAGAAACTCTGCCCATCGTTTCTCGCCGGCGCCCGGGATCGAACCCGAAACCACAGGATCAGGTGTACAGTGTGCTGTCCGCTCGGCCACCGGCTCCCACGGTGTGTGTACTCACCTAGTTGTACTCACCTAGTTGTGCTTGCGGGGGTTGAGCTCTGGCTCTTTGGTCCCGCCTCTCAACCGTCAATCAACAGGTGTACAGTTTCCTGAGTGTGTGTGTGTGTGTGTGTGTGTGTGTGTGTGTGTGTGTGGTGTGTGTGTGTGTGTGTGTGTGTGTGTGTGTGTGTGTGTGTGTGTGTGTACTCACCTAGTTGTACTCACCTAGTTGTGCTTGCGGGGTTGAGCTCTGGCTCTTTGGTCCCGCCTCTCAACCGTCAATCAACAGGTGTACAGTTTCCTGAGCCTATTGGGCTCTATCATATCTACACTTGAAACTGTGTATGGAGTCAGCCTCCACCACATCGCTTCCTAATGCATTCCATTCCACACACACACACACACGTGTGTGTGTGTGTGTGTGTGTGTGTGTGTATGTCCACCCATCCATGCATCACACTCTCTGCCCATACACGCACAACAGTGAATTTCTACCCATTGATTTCCGCATATTTACATAAGCGGGATGTATGGGTGGAAACCAAATTAATTTGACTAAAATGTTAAAAAATACATATTGCGTTTTCAGCTCGCACCGCTGTAAAAACATAATTAATGAAAATATACTGAATTGAAAAATAACGTTTATTATTAAAGCTGTTGTTGACCTGGTTAACGTGATATAACAAGAACGGCAATAATCTTATATTATAATAATACATGAAAATTTATACATTTAAATAATTTATATTTAAGTGCTGAAAACACTGATATTTGTATAATTTTAATGTTATTTATTGTTAATATCAATGAATATATTAAAATAGTATAATTCACCACTACTTATAATAGTATATACTTATAATAGTATTATACTTATACTTATAATAGTATTATACTTATACTTATAATAGTATTATACTTATAATAGTATTATACTATATAGTATTATATATAATGAGTATCCCGTTGTGAGGCAAATATGAGCAGAACAAAATGGGGAGTAATACAGTCAAACGCTATATATTAAATAATAAAATACCACAAATACCACTCGTATTTGTTATATTTCATTTAGAATATAAGATGTAGCATGAGGGATACACCACACACCAGCAGTCATCCACACCAGGAACTCATCACTTGTAACCCCTGGTGTTAAACACTCGTCTCTCCTCATAGTGTCACCGATCATACCTCACAACTCGGGCGGCCCTCACAAGACTGCTGAAAGCCTCTACCCAGCCAACGTGGTGAGGAGGAACCGAGGTAGATTTTTAAACATAATGCGAGTTTAATAATTTATAAAAGTATACGTACTCTTGCAATTCTAATAGGTTGCAATTCTTATACCATGTCGTAGCTCAGTCGATTAAGGCAGCGTCTGGGATGCTCTTGGACGTAGGTTCGAATCCTCGTCACGGACCTTGTGGATTTGTTCATACGTACTCTTGTTATAACAATATGTCACGAGTGAACTATAGCGCTTAAATAAATATTATATCCCCCAACACTCTGGTCTGGTCCCCCGTCCTGCTGCAATGATTTTCTGAATATTGTCATTGTTGTGGCGAGTAAGAACCTCCGAGTGTATGGGGACTGTTGTCACACCCTCGCCCGTGACACTGGGCTCACCTGACACTGAAGACGCCCAGCCACTGAAGTGTCGAGGATACAGTTTGTCAATTAGCCACACTCCATTGAAAGAGAATAATTACCCCGACGCTAACAATAAGCGTGCGAGAGTGGAGCAGCTGAGGCAGAATAACAGAGGGAAGTGTCCTCAGGGGGGGAAGGGAAGGTTGAAGGACTGAGGGAGAGGGTGGAAGTGTTGACGGCGGTGATAAGGGACACTAGATGGGCCATCCAGAATAAGAATAAAAAGATGAGACAATAAATGAGAGATCGTAGGGGGTATGTGGTTGGGGGAAGAGAGGATGGTTGAAAATGGCGAGGCAGGAAATCTAAAATGATGTAATGATTGATTTATTAATCATTTAAGATTTGTCACTAAACCTCTTACGTTCGACTTCCGTCGCACCGGTGAAGGTTATTGCCCACCTAAGTGGCCTACAAAGGTGACGTCACGTCGATATGCACTTCTCAGATTGTAATGTGACGCCTTATGTAGGACCTCTGCTATGTCACGTAGACTTGCATAGTATGTGTCGTGGCAGGTGGCTACAGGTGCCATGATCTCACACACTACGTTATTGATTGTCCAGTCATAAGGTCCTTCAGACCCCCCCTCCCCCGTATAAGGTACTGGGAGCCTTGCAGTTACTTCGTACACTTCCCTGATCTTAAGGATATCCTCATAATTCATCCTGTATGACTAATCCTGTTTCGAGATGGGATTTTAGTATCTCGTACCTAGCGCTTAATACACACTCTATAACCCTTCATATAGTCTAGGTTAGCTCTATGAAAGACCAGGTACCCTAGTATGACACAGTGTAACCTCTCACATAGTCTAGGGTACCTGTATAATTAACCAGGTGCCTATCTTGAGGTTATCTTGAGATGATTTCGGGGCTTTAGTATCCCCGCGGCCCGGTCCTCGACCAGGCCTCCACCCCCAGGAAGCAGCCCGTGACAGCTGACTAACACCCAGGTACCTATTTTACTGCTAGGTAACAGGGGCATAGGGTGAAAGAAACTCTGCCCATTGTTTCTCGCCGGCGCCCGGGATCGAATCCAGGAACCACAGGATCACAAGTCCGGTGTACTGTCCGCTCGGCCGACCGGCTCCCGCACCTAGATATATAAATAAAACAAAAAAAAGTATTATGCTTCAAAAATCCCGGAGTTGCTTTGCATGTCACTAGTCGATATTATTTTAATCAGACGCGAAGCACACGGCGATGTTGCATAGTGTACAAAATTATAAATTCGCAAAATTTAATCATTCATGATTTTGGTGTTTACTTTGAATGGCTCGCCGCGCCTGCTATTTATAGTGCGTGTCAAAGACGTAACTCTATATTACTACACTAATTTAATCCACGGTTGCGTGTAGGGTACGTCACCGTGGCGCTCTCTTCTTGTTGGACGGCACAACCAAGTTCGCTTTAAATTGTATTTCAACATTTTTGTCCCCATTTCCAGGACAGCCTACGATTAAAACAGTAATTAATATGTAGAGAAAGAGCGAAGAGGGAAGAGAGGGAGAGGAAGGGAGAAGGCAAATGAGCGTTGGGTTGTGGTAAAGCAACCAGCACTGTAGAGTGGTGAGGCGTCGTTGGCTGAAGGGTGTACGTGTAGACTAGGGAGCAGGGAGGGAGGTTCAGCCCTGTCTCTCCCCACCTCTCCCTGCCCTTCATTACCAATATATAAATAATATTTTATACTCTTTCTTTGGGGGGGGGGACTATTATGAGAGGAGGATCGCGGACGGAAATAGCCAATTGATGTATTTTTTCCCTAGCTTTCAGCACGGAAAATATTTTTCGTGTATGTTGCAGCTATTCATATAGCTTTCTCTCTCTCTCTCTCTCTCTCTCTCTCTCTCTCTCTCTCTCTCTCTCTCTCTCTGTATAATATAGTTTCTCACATTATCCCTTCTCTTTGCTCCATTTTAATGCTCTCTCTCGCACCTGCGGACTCCTCAGCTACCAGACCCACCAACCACTCATTACCAACAATTGCAACCACTTGCAGCAAAATATGGCAAACAAATACACATTAACAGAAGCCGCCCATTGAGCCTTTCCATTCAGTAGCTTAAAATAACTCCCCCATAACAGGAGGACCACTCATTGATGGCAACCATTAGCAGCGGCATGACCCATTAAAATCACCTTCACATTCTCTCTCCCTCTTTCACTCGCTTTATCGTTCTCTCTCTTCTTCCTGTAGCCCCTTTGGGAAGAGTTACATCACTCTTAAATTATAACTCAACCGAGAATTAGCACCTCTATATCCCCCATTATCAGACGCACGCACAAGGAGGAGAAATACACGTAGAATGAAGCAGGGAGTGCGTGAACCAGTTAAACAAAACAAAAAACAGAGGAAGAGGGTGTAGCGCACGCGCGCCAGCCAGGGTTAGGACTGACGGAGCCTCTTATGCGATTCCCTCTTTACATCTTTTCTTTAGCATTTAGGGCTTGTCCCCGGGGAGGCCGGGTCATTATGCACGGCTAACGAAGGCGGCAGCTACACCGGCGAGAAGCCCTTTCTGGCGCCGCCTCGGGATATGTCTCCTTGCTTATTTTATAACCCCTTTTCTAGTGACGAGGCTTATGTAAGCCTTGCTATGTTCTCTGGCGACGAAGCTTGGGTAAGCTTCGTGGCACCCAGTAGTGGCAGGGAGGGACTTCTCAAATGTGGCACCAGTAATGGCATGTGTGTGGGGCTACTAGCAGCAGTAATGGTATGTGTGTGAGGCTACTAGCAGCAGTAATGGTATGTGTGTGGGGGCTACTAGCAGCAGTAATGGTATGTGTGTGGGGCTACTAGCATCAATAATGGTGCTAGTAGCCCCCCACACATGCCGGAAGGGGTTAGGATACAGGAGGGGGGGGGGGGGTTAGGATTCATCAACTATTTACTCAGTAATGGCTGCGTAAATAGTTAATGATGAATCCTAACCCTCTCCTGATTGCTACACGTACTGCCTGCATGAACAATGGTGGTGGTAAGAGTAACAAACCCGCTTGCTATCAATTGCCAGGCAAGCTATAAGCTGGCTTCGCAGGTGTTGGGAGGTGTGGGGTGGGAGGTGTGGGGTGGGAGGAAGTACCAATAGCATCCCAGTCTCTACACAGGCGTCTGGGATAGAGGGTTTAATAACTTAATACGTGAGATCAATTGCCTGGAGAACTAGTAGCAGCAGAGATGGGCCGAATTCTGTTAGAGGCGTAGCAATTAACTCTCCATCCTTCAGCTTCCCTCCCCCCCTACCACTCCTCAACAGTAGCGGCTGTTAGAACCTAATGGTCCACTGCAAGTGAGTGAAATGGAGCCGGTACGGCTAGAGTGATGGACATGGGATTTGATTCCTGCTAAACGGGTATTGAATAGATTTAAGTTTGGGAGTTAGATGGGGGCTTGGGTGGCATCGTCCCTAGGAGCAGCCTCTGTGATGGGATGTAATTTGGTGTTACGAAGGAATTTAACAGTATTGATAACGTGTTCAGATTGGTTCAACTTGTTCCTGTGTGCTCTCATTTTTGCGTGCTGGTGGTTGGGCATTTATGTATTGAGATGTATTCATGATTTCTGTGTAATGAGTTGTATGCATGATTACGTGTTTGTTGGTTGTGTGTTTGTGATTCCTGTATGTATTGTCAGGGTATGTATGATTCTTGTGTATTTGATTGTTTATTAGTTTTTTCCATGATGCCTGTGCCCCGTCCTGACCTACTTTGATGCAGCAAAGATCACCGTCAATTTGTAGGGTAGAAATTGACGGTGAGCGCGTGTGAGAGCTTTATGACCAGCAGTCATAAAGGTGAGCACCTTGACCAGCGAGGGTGGTAGAGCACCAGCTGAAGGTAGCGGTGTTGGGAAGCTGGTAGGTGGGATGATCTCTCTCTCTCTCTCTCTCTCTCTCTCTCTCTCTCTCTCTCTCTCTCTCTCTCTCTCTCTCTCTCTCTCTCTCTTCTCCTCACCCTTGAAGCACCTGTGCTCTCCTTGCTCATTATTATTCTCTCACCTGCCGCCACTGTCTCCTCTCACCTGCCGCCACTGTCTCCTCTCACCTGCCGCCACTGTCTCCTCTCACCTGCCGCCGCTGTCTCCTCTCACCTGCCGCCACTGTCTCCTCTCACCTGCCGCCACTGTCTCCTCTCACCTGCCGCCACTGTCTCCTCTCACCTGCCGCCACTGTCTCCTCTCACCTGCCGCCACTGTCTCCTCTCACCTGCCGCCACTGTCTCCTCTCACCTGCCGCCACTGTCTCCTCTCACCTGCCGCCACTGTCTCCTCTCACCTGCCGCCACTGTCTCCTCTCACCTGCCGCCACTGTCTCCTCACTCGTCTGCACGTTAATTGGAGCACTTGAAGTGGAAGGTAATTGGCGGGGTATTGGGCCGTCTTGCTTGCTCCTCTCTCACCGTTTGTGTTTTTCTCTCTTGAGTAGTCTGTGTTTGTCTTCGTTTGTGGCACTTTTGTATTTCTTCAGTGTTCGTTTCATTTGTATTTTAAATTCTGTTTTCATTTGTTTCTTAATCCATTAATTTGCAGTATTTTTGGATTTTACTTTTATTTTTCTTAATTATATTCTTTGTCTATTTAGAAGTTTATTGCTAGTTTGTGACTGTCATGGGTTGTGTTGATGTGGTTCATGTGTCCCATTGTTTCATGCTCATTAAGGTTCTAAATCAATACTTGCAACTCATTAAGGGTTCTGTGTCCTTGTTCGTGAGACACATTTGCCATAGCCCACGTGGCCCGGTTTTCTGTGCATCTGTGTCAGTGTTCATTGTGGCTGTGTTCATACGTTGTTCCGGTGCTTCGACAACCCAGTGGTCAGTTGAGTGTGGCTGGTGAAGCTTCTCTTGAAGCTTCTCTTAAAGCTTCTCTCAGGATATGAGACAAAAGGGTTTTCCATCTGGGTTTAAGCCTGATGTACCTGTTTAGCCACTGGGCCTTATCTCCTCCGGTTTGACTTCAGAGTGAGGAGTTGAGTCGATGTTGTATACCTAGCTTAAATGTTTAATTTTGTGTTTTACACCCAACATTCGTCGTTCCTACTTGTGGAAATTTTCTCCGTATATTTCGTACAAGTATCTTCTTTCTCCTCTCTAATATTCCTTTCCACCTTTCCCTTTCATATCTTCTCTTGTATTAAGTGCCTTTCTCCTCTTTTATCTTGTAGTAGTTTCTCCTCCTCTAATACTCCATTCCATGTTCCCCTTTCTCCTTTTCTCCCGTCTATTCCCTAGCGAGTTCCTATTACGTTCCTCGTTTCGTCTATTTTTGGAAATGTTATCTATCGTAAAAAATAAGACGGTCGTTGTGGTGAAATTTTGCAATATAAAATTTGCGTTCTGTTCCATTCCGCTTTCTCCACACCCATTGTTTTGAATGCCAACTGTTACGGGTTTTTAACTCTGGCCGATTATTTCCATAAGCGGCAAGTTATTGGTGTTATGTTTAATATGGAGTTGTTGTTATTGTCTTAACGGGATATATATGCCAGGATGTGGAGAGGTGCCACGGTGGTGGTGGTTGCCACGATGGTGGTGGTTGCCACGATGGGGGTTGTTGCTACGGTGGGAGGTGGTTGCCACGGTCGGGGGTGGTTGCCACGGTGGGAGGTGGTTGCCCCGGTCGGGGGTGGTTGCCCCGGTCGGGGGCGGTTGCCACGGTCGGGGGCGGTTGCCACGGTGGGGGGTGGTTGCCCCGTGTTAATCTTCTCTATTCCTCACACGGCCGAACCGCCAGTGACCTCGCGCGCGACAACTGCCAGTGACCTCGCGCGCGACAACTGCCAGTGACCTCGCGCGCGACAACTGCCAGTGACCTCGCGCGCGACATCTAGACAAGAAAGCATACCCGCTGACTAATAGAACTTGGCATGACCTAATTCCATCGTGTTCCATTAACGAACTTGATTAATTATGATAAACTTTGAATGAGTGGTTGAACAGTTTCGGGCATCTCGGCGAGGCTTTTAATTAAAATCCAATCAGGTCGGTCGAGCAGTGATCATATAGAAGGTCTCCTTATCCTCGATTTCCGCCGGAACCACTTCCAGTCTGAGCACGAATTATGTTAATAGGCGTTGGGTAATGGTAATGGATGTGTCGGACGACTCAATGGGTTGCTGCCAGCGTTCAGGGGGGGGGGGGGGGAGGAAGACACGGTGGGGGAGGGGGGGGGGACGGAATTGTGGTGATCCAAGGGCACCACATGACTGGCTATCTTCTGTACAGAGATATCTAAACTAATGTAAGTGGTGCCTTCAGCAGTTGATCTCATCTCTCAATACATGGAATATCTCTCTCTCTCTCAATATATATATATATATATATATATATATATATATATATATATATATATATATATATATATATATATATATATATATATAATCTCTTATGTAGGTTGATGTATTTGACCCTGTGCCTTCCCAGAATCCATGTGGACCAGTGGCGCATGTCTCGATTTTTCCAGCTAATGCATTTGTCTGATGTGGAGCACAATCAAAGTCCACATGACAGTCTAAAACCCGCCTTTTGTCCACCTTCTCTCTCCTGTCTGATTAATGTTGCACTGACAACATACAATCGTATTTTTGCGGCAGGATTTACCGTGCCTGAACCAATACTGATGTTTCGCTTTACAAGACAATTTTTCTATCCAGAAGTTGTACGTTATTTGTTGCAATATTTTCACTCACTTTGTGTGTGGGAAGGTTAGTGTGATGGCAGCACCAGGCGTCACCCACCGAGTGGGGGATCCTGCACCTTGCTGGCAGTACTAAGCCAGACAACAGTCTCTTAATCTGATTAAAATTACTGGAAGTTGGAAAGGATAGCGGAATTCGAAATATATCAATAGTCTATATGAATTACAAAAGACCGCAATGTGCCTCTCTCTCTCTCTCTCTCTCTCTCTCTCTCTCTCTCTCTCTCTCTCTCTCTCTCTCTCTCTCTCTCTCTCTCTCTCTCTCTCTCGTAGTATGTGTTCCCAGGCAGGCTCACAGCAACGCTCTTATCATTTCCGGCAAGTGAAGGCGCGAAGGAGATTTTCTTGGTGTTGTCTCTGCTTGAGAAGTGCGGAAGTAAAGATGCCACGGTGCAGAGAAGTTACAGGGAGGGTAGAAAGGAGAATATGAGAGATGGGTAAAAGGGAAGAATAAGAGAGGGAAGTGAGTCGATGGAGAAGGGAAGGAGGTTAGTGGGAGTAAACAGGAAAAACAAAAATTGTAAGAGGATGGGATGGAGGGTACGGAGGTAAAATGGGAGTGTTAGAGAGACAGGGAAGACTGAAGGTGCTGACTTTCCTCAGTACTTCCATTCCTGAGAGAATGGAATTCTGAGAGAGCCATGAGATACTGAAGCTGCTGAGATACCCGAGATAATACAAATACTAAGAGAGACCTATCAGTCTGGAGGTGGTGCTGGGAGATGAGAGGCTGAAGATCCTGGGAGAGACAAGATTGTGGCGGTGCTGAGATATCCGAGAGACTGTAGGGCCTGGAATGTTGATGATAAATACCGAAACTAGACAAAAGATAATCGAGGAGAAAATGCGGAAGAGGTGAGAACAAATGAAGTCCGAAAGGAGTGTGAAAGAACACGCCCATAAAAACAGCTGCACTATAAAAAGCGAAAAAGAGTGAGAGGCATAAGAAAAGATGAAAGGACACTGGAATACCAGAGTCCGGGGAAAACAAATATTGAAGTGAGAAAAAGGAGTGAACACACAGAGGAGAAATGAGAAGCGCAAAAGAAAAATTTACATAAAAGCGGACAATTGAATGAGAATAAAAGAAGGTAAACCTAGACGGCAGGAGGAGAAAACGCCTATCATTCATGCACGTTAGGCAGCTCATATTTGGTTTCTGGAGATGGGAGAGAGAGAGAGAGAGAGAGAGAGAGAGAAAGAGAGAGAGAGAGAGAGAGAGAGAGAGAGAGAGAGAGACAGACAGACAGACAGACAGACAGACAGACAGACAGAGAGAGAGAGAGAGAGAGAGAGAGAGAGAAAGAGAGAGAGAGAGAGAGAGAGAGAGGGCATGTGAAGAAATTTGTATTTTACCGTCTCCTCCTCCTTGGGCTGCGGAGGAGATGGATTTGTCTTGATATTGTGTTGATTTCAGCATAGAAAAGAAAATGCGAGTGTGTTGGACTGGGGGACATTTGACATTTTATTTCTAGCGCCGTCTTTAATACAATATTGGAGAGGCTTTCATATTCCGTGGAAAGCGGTGGCGGAAAAGATTTTGAGGAATTTACAGGGTTAAACGACCTGGAAAAAGAGCATTTGTAAGTTTGCATATAGAATAACAATGTATAATTTTGTCACTGGATATTTTAGTGTGAACTTATTTCACCTGGATATTCTAGGTGACGATTAACGTGTCGCGGTGTTTCTCAGAGACAGTGGGAGACGCGAGGCCTGGAGCCGCCTTGGTCTCTTAGATGTGTCTCATCGTGTGAGGAGACCAGCACGTCCACACGGCTCCTGTGTCGTGCTGTCGTGTCACTCTAGGACTTTTACCCAATATTTACAGAATTACAGAATATTCAAGACTGTTGTCTTGAATACGGTCTTGTGTGTATTGTGTGCGTGCGCGCGCACACAATACACACACGCACACACGCGCACACACAATCTTCATTTTCTTGTAAAATAATGTCTCGTGTTTAACAGGAACAATTGCCGAGCATGGAAGCCAAAAGAATTGTTAGGGGCGAGTTTTCACGAGACGTTGCAGAGTTCTTCAGTAATTTGACTTTTAAATTGTCATTTGGCGAACTTTGGCCACATAAAATTTTAAGGTTTCCCATTACACGAGACAAATCCTCCCCAACTTGTACCTTACTAACGACAAGACTCGCTTTTGTCGGGTCCCGCCGCTTGTATAGTGCTCTTTCCTGCCACCAAGAGTGTGTGTGTGTGGACTTTAATTTGCACCTGGAAAAGGTACAACGGCATGCTACAAAATGGCTTCCGGAACTAAAAAAACAAAGAGTTACTAGGAGAGACTAGAGGGGTTAAACATGCCAAAAGTAGAAGACAGAAACGAAAAAGAGGTCATATGATGACCGCTTACAAAATACTAACAGGAATAGACGAAATTGACAAAGAGGAATTTCTGAAACCAGCAACTTCACGAACAAGGGGACACAGATTAAAAAAAAAGGAAACAGAGGTGCCGAAAAAAATCTTGCAGAGTGGTAGACGGTTGGAACAAACTAAGTGAGAAGGTGGTGGAGGCCAAAGCCGTCAGTAGTTTCAAAGCGTTATACGACAAAGAGTACTGGGAAGACGGTACACCACGAGCATAGCTCTCATCCTGTAACTGCACTGAGGTAATTACACACACACAACACACACACACACACACACACACACACACACACACACACACACACACACACACACACACACACACACACACTGCATTAGGCAGTGATGTGGTGGAGGCTGACTCCATACACAGTTTCAAATGTAGATATGATAGAGCCCAGTAGGCTCAGGAATCTGTACATCAGTTGATTGACAGTTGAGAGGCGGGACCAAAGAGCCAGAGCTCAACCCACGCAAGCACAAATAGGTGAGTACAATTAGGTGAGTACACAGTAATGTGGGAAGGCATCCCGTTCTCTCTATTAGTCTCCGTAGAAAATTCAACTGCTTTACCTAATCAGAAACATACAAACCCAAGCAAACCACCTAACCTAATCAAGGTCGATGTACAGAAGACGTCAGTTGTTCGAGTTTTGATTAATCTTATGAGTTTTTAACAGATTCGTTTGTTCCGTTAAAAAGATGACGTACTAGGTGAGAGAAGAAGCCTTAGTGCGGGTTTTATCCGACCTAAACACACGCAATTCTCAAGTTCCGGAGACCCACAACCACGGGAAAACTCATAAAAAAAAAAGAGAGAAAACCTTTAGGGCGACAGATAAATCTGTCAAGCTCTGGTCTAGTGTGTGTTAGTGTGAACCACCATCCAGTGTGTTAGTGTGAACCACCTACGCCTAGTTTGTACGAGTGTGCGAACCACTGTGTAGTGTGCATTAGACAAAACCTACAATGTGTTTTGTGTGAACCATCACCTTATATGCATTAGTTTCTGACTATCGTGGCTTCTTGTTCACTTAAAAACTAATCGACCTAGATTTGGGAGGTGCATCATCGAGGCCTCTTTAAGAGGCCCTTGAATGGGCAACTGATGTCTCCGCTCCTGTCGCAGATCGAAAAGCCTCGGGCACAGACACCAACGAGAGGAAGAGTTGGTAAAGGAACAAGAATTGCAAGCGATAAAAATATGAAGAGTAAGAAAACAGGGAAAGATGATGTAAAAGCGTGAGAAGAGAGCAAAACATCTATGATCACTGGAGTCTTTGTTATCCCTGATGGAAGCGGCTGATCAGATATATCAGTGTGGAGAAAGACCCTTGTGTTGATAGACTGCAGGCACCAGAGAATGTTCTACACAACAGGCAAACTTTGTCTGGAAAGTCCCAAGCTCTGGGATTATACAGGACCAGAGAGCTACAGATACGGAAGTCTCGGCACCGGAGTTGATAGATCACAAGTTTCAGCTTCCGTGCTGAGTTATATACGTGGAGATCTCTGACCAAAACCCCCGTGCCCCGGAAATCAGAATGGAAGCAACCTTAAATTACCCTTAGATGACTGGGCCATCGTGACGGCAGTCCTGGGATGATAGTTCACATCCAAGGCGTGGCCAGACTCCAGTCGTCATGGTACTTGCACTCACAAGGCAAACGTCCCAAATATACAAAGCTTTCATAGCCCATTATCCCTTTCACCTAAACTTTGAAATGAAACATTCTCCTCTAACGCAAGGCGAGGGAAGAAATACTAGGAGGAGGAAGCAACGGGAGCCAATTACGTGGGCGAGCGTCGTGTGAGAGGTAATTATGAGAGACTTCATGTGATTACACACAGTGATTGGGCTTCCCACTCAACAAGTTGGTCCATATGCAGGCGATATACAAGTTTCCCGCCTGCTCCAGATGGGAACGGCTCAGGCTCCGTATTAGTGCGGTAATGAGGTATTTATTGTCATAGACCACGGCTTCGATACTCATTCCCATGTCTCTGGTCTAATGTGATGAGGCCATTAATGATCTGCAAAGTCTCATGTTATCAATACTAATTAAGCATTGGGAGCTTTTTTAGCACAGGAAGGCGGCATTTGCGTGTGTCATAATTTGAAGGTAACTGCTTACAGCTTTGTAAGCTGGGAGTCAAGGTGTGATGGTGTGTGGCGCTGTTTGGTGTGGTGGTGGGCCTAAGGCCTAGCCACCTCTGGGGAATTATTAAGACCACCACACTGATCATCCAGCAAATATAATTTAATCTGAACATAGTCCAGGATTCAAGTAAACTCATTGCATATACACAGAGAAGCAAGGTTTACCTCTCCATGTATATGTATTCGTTAGGAAGGGGTGGTACTGTGTATGACTGACGAAGATTAAGCCACCCAAGAGGTGGCACAGGCATGAATAGCCCGCAAAGGCTGTGTATGTCCATTCAATACTTGATATACTGGATGAAGCAGGTGTCGGGGTCCTATATCAGTGTCTTCGATTATAATTACAGGTCGCGTTTGTCTCTAATCGGGTATAATTACTTGGTTAATGAGCTGTCGAGGGTTGATTGGGTTACTCTTGCGGGCAGCGAAAGATGACACACCTTGTCTAGACCGTCATCTTGATAAGTTTATTGGTTGATTTGGGAGTTTGTGGTGGTGTTAGCTGGCAACGTTGTGGGAGTTTGTGGTGGTGGTAGCTGGCAACGTTAATATTATAGTGCTGTAAATTTTACTAATACACTGCATTTTTGACGGATGGGTCGTTTCCGTAAAAAAATAAAGCTTATCAAGTGAGGACGGGTTGCTTAATGTATGGACTTCCAGCACACACACACACACACACAACCTACCCACGATGTTGCTGAAGCGTTGTTGCGTTGTTTTAAACGTAAAAATAGCGATGATTACGTTGTTGTGTTTAGAGTGACACACACACCAAGCCCGGCCAACCTCCACAGTTGCCAGCAAAGTAGGGGGCACCACTGACCATGATCCAGGAACCAGCCTTCACTTGCTTAAATGCATTTTGGCCTGTGTTGCGTGGACCTTTCTGGTGACGCCCACCAAACAGAATTTTAGATGTATTGTCGTGTTCTTTCAGTTCGTCTAAAGGCGGTAGAGAGAGAGAGGGAGAGAGAGAAAGCTGGGAAAGGGGTTAGAGAAAAGTCATTAGAATGAAAGGAAGAGACGTTAAAGAGTTAATAAACAGGAGAGAACGGAAAGGGAGGGTTAAGGTGGCTGCTAAGCAAGACAAATGTAGAGAGAGCAACTTACCAGCAAGGGGGATGGGAGGAACAATTGAGAAAGTTGGAGAAAATAAAGGCTGAGATAGAAAGTGAGGGGGGTGGGGAGGAGGAGAGAGATGGGGGGTGGGGGTGAGGTGGAGAGGAGGAGAGAGAGAGGGGGGGGGGGGGACAAAGAGACAGATACAGATGAGGGGTAAAAATGATATACGAGTGAAGAAGACGAATGAGGTCAGTCGGAGAGCGAGTGACGAAGAAACATGAAGGTAAAAACAAAACTCAGCGTAAACAACACTATCTTCTATATTTTCTCCAGAAA
>WNGS01142304.1:6121759-6162029 GCA_020271785.1 Procambarus virginalis | reverse complement strand
TATATATATATATATATATATATAATGCTGACCAGTATGTATACATTTTCGCCTGTCCTCCTTAGGCAGGGTTAGAGACCTGTCAGACGAGGTAGAGGAGATGGGGTGGGGAGGGGGGAGGCACGGCTGCAGACAGTGCCGCCCGGGGTGCCTCTGTACCTTAGTTAGGGGCCAAGTTTGGTGCCATTGTGACGTCACTGCCTAAGGGCTTGGCAAACTCCCGGACCCTTATCTTGCGAGGGGGAAATTCTCTTCACTAAATGATAACGGTAATAATACCAATGATAGTGTTGAAAGTTACAAGAATAGTAATAACGGTATTTGTATTATGGTAATGCTAAGGTTATTGATTCCGGGATTTTGAATGGTACCACATAACAATGGTTCCCATTCTCGGGGGAAATGCAGGTCGGCGTTCAATCCCCGACCGTCCAAGTGGTTGGATACCATTCCTTCCCTCCCGATCCCATCCCAAATCCTTATCCTGATCTCCTTCCCAGTGCTATATAGTCGTAATGGCTTGGCGCTTTCCCCTTGATAACTCCTTCCTCCCCCCCCCCCCCACCGCCAAGAATTGACTCCACAATAAAGCACTTGTGCTGGAAACTGCACAAATGCAAGAAGTTAACAGTGGGACTGGAAGCCACCTGAGGGAGTGAGTGTGGAGCGTGCATGTGTGTCGGTGCTCTATACGATGGCACTTACCGGTTGTTGTTGTTATAGATTCAGCTACTCGGAACAAGTTGCAAGTAGCACGGGCTATGGTGAGCCCGTAACTTACCTGGCACAGGAGCGGGGCAAGAAGCACGGGCTATGGTGAGCCCGTAACTTACCTGGCACAGGAGCTGGGCAAGAAGCACGGGCTATGGTTAGCCTCGTGGACAGGAGATGTCTCCTGTGGACTTACCGGATATTATAAGGTTATATATACATGTTACATCCCACCTATACTGGGATGTAACAGACCAAGTAGTTAGAAACTCTTGCATAATCATGGTGTGATACCAGAGCTGGGTCAGGAGCCATGAAGCATTTGCGCAACACTTACGAAACCTGTACATCTTTCCTCAATTATGGCGGCTTTGTTTACATTTATTAAACAGTTGGAGCTGCGAGGCACTACGAGGGGTGTTTAAAGCAATAATAACCATGAGTTTTAATGTTTCGACGCTGGTAAGCAATTTAATAAATATAAAGTCGCCATGATTAAGGAAAGATGTACAGGTTTCATAAGTAGATTAATAGATAATAGAGGTGTGTGGGACAGAGCATGTATTCGACATGGACATTGCCATCTTAGCACATATTCCTCCATCTTAACGAGTCATGGTCTTTCTTACTTTTTAACATCTTTCCATTACATATAAATTCTTCATCAAAGTGGTGGTATGCCGCTGAGGTTGTCCCTGTCTAGTGTGCTCATGGCACTCTTATGGCACTCATGGCACGCTTGGTCCTCACCTCCATATATAAGAGCCGGAAGAGCCACTATTTTCTCCTGTCTCCACTTACCTGGCTCCTGTGGCAGGTAAGTCCACTACGGGCTCACCATAGCCCGTGCTACTTGGAAATCTTGTTCGGTGTAGCGGATCTAAACAACAATAACCATTATTTTATTTATGAGATATTCATGCCCGTGACACCTCTTGTGTGCCTTAATCTTCATCAATCAATCAATCACTATCTTGTGCAGCTCTGACCTCTACCATTCCTGTCTTAGCCTTCCTTTCCTTGTAAGGCTCGACTTATTCCCAACTCCGCCTGCACAAATTTCTCATCGGTCGGTAAGTCATCAACAGAGTCCACAGCATACTCATTCTTATTTCATGCACAATGTTTTATATATTTACTTAATTTTGTATATATTAAATTTGGGCATTATTCAGCATGCAAAGTTTTAGGTCAAATATGATTCCATTCGTACATTAAAGAATATAGTATGTTCCTGATGCCTCTTTCTTGGCGTCCGGTGTGAGCCCATCATCCATATAAGCTCCCAACCACCACGGGACCACTGGAGGCCGCCGGCGGACCAGACCTCTGGCCATATATCACACCAGTTACCCGTTACAACATTAACTCGTACACAGGTTTTTATATCACTCACTACTTTCAACATTAATGCATGTTTGGCATGCATGCCAAACACATTTCACAGTCACCTCCCCCCCCTCCCCCCCCCCCCTCTCTCTCTCTCTCTCTCTCTCTCTCTCTCTCTCTCTCTCTCTCTCTCTCTCTCTCTCTCTCTCTCTCTCTCTCTCTCTCTCTCTCTCTCTCTCTCTCTCTCTCTCTCTCTCTCTCTCACTGGGGTGGAGGGGCTCCCAACTAAACGTCTATTCCGTGTATTTTAAAAGTTACTGAGTCTGAATGTGAACATTTGGGATTGACTTAAGACTTACAGCGTGAGTAAGTCTACGGTCGAGTATCTCGACTCATTAACTGTGAGGAAGGTGAAGGAGTGCTGGCAGGGGACGCGCTGCGCAAGCTTAGTCGGCTATTTAATAATACTGGTCGGCTGAGACGGTCTGGTAGTTATGTGACGTGTGCTGGGGGAGCAGGTGAGGAGGGACAGGCACCAACGGCGGAGGCCTGGCAGGTGGAGAAGGAACTGGGGGAGCAGGTGCTGGTGGAGAAGGAACTGGGGGAGCAGGTGCTGGTGGAGAAGGAACTGGGGGAGTAGGTGCTGGTGGAGAAGGAACTGGGGGAGCAGGTGCTGGTGGAGAAGGAACTGGGGGAGCAGGTGCTGGTGGAGAAGGAACTGGGGGAGCAGGTGCTGGTGGAGAAGGAACTGGGGGAGCAGGTGCTGGTGGAGAAGGAACTGGGGGAGTAGGTGCTGGTAGAGAAAGCTAAAGTACTGGCGGTGAAGTGTGTCATAGGTGCTGGTGCTTGCGTAACTGTGGCTACGGTGTAAGTGAGGTCTAGCTCTTCACGCCCCGCCCTCTTAACTTTGTTGTAACTATAGCTTTATAATTTAGCTTCCCTGATTTCGTAGGAGTTGTGTGGATGCGGGAGTTAGGCATTAATGAGATGAGAGGTGGAGGGGGCTCTCGAAGGACACAGGTAGACAGTGTATGCTGGATATTGGAGGTAGAAACGTCGAGACACTAAAGGAGGGCTGCGAGATAAAGAAAACGCGTAAATAGATAGAGGAGGGAAGGGAGATGGAGGAGGATAGTAGAAATAAGGGAAGGTCTGGGGTGGGCAAGATATAGAGATGGGGTAGGAGAGTGGCGCTCGCTAGATGCATTCATAATTCCGTCTGGCACCCGTCTCGCCGTCTGGCACCCGTGTCACCGTCTGGCACTCGTGTCACCGTCTGGCACCCGTCTCACCGTCTGGCACTCGTGTCACCGTCTGGCACCCGTCTCACCATCTGGCACCCGTGTCACCGTCTGGCACAGTCCCACCACCGTCTGGTGTGGTGTTATGCCTCGTGTGTAGTGCGAGAAGGTTGTTGGGGGAGAGGCTGTTATCTTCATGGTTCATCCTTCGTGTAGTATAAAGAAACAGGTCCATTCAAGGTCACATCCATACACACACGTACACAATGAAAATCACGCTAACGTGATATATATCAATGAGACAGTCCACTGGGGCGGTGAGGCGACACGAACCAAGGCACAGCCAGCCACGTTCTCTGCCACTGTACCAGCGCTGACTTGGTAAAGGTCATCCAACAGGATTTCTACTGAAATCACATGAAATCTGGAAGCCCCATCCTGAAGCCAGTCCACGTTTTACGTATGACCCACAAACACTCGGGTGACGGACAAAGTTCTTTGCCCTTCACCCGAGTGTTTGTGTGAATGGAGAGGGGTACCATCACCCCTCACCTTCAGGAAGTTTATTATTACGAAGCACTGCAACTGCTGAACGTACGGGCTCACCATAGCCTGTGCTACATGGACATTTCGTTCTGAGTAGCTAAATTTAAAACAACAACAACAACAGTAAACGTCTCTATGGAAAGCACAACAAATATTTTAGAACATGAAAATCGCATGGTGGAGCCTCTTTAAATGCCGATATTTCTTCAGACATTTCACTTGGGCCGACACCGACTGACCCGTGACACTCCCGCACCCGACATGATTCATCTTGTAAAGTTGGGTGAGGCTAGACCCAAGCATCTGGCCTCGGACACACATAGACAGACAGTTGACATTGACGTTTAACCAACAGTACATACAACAACAGTATACCCAATAGAGGCCCTGTTGCACAAACATATTCAACAGTTTGTCCTCCTGACAAAAAGCTATCAGACGTAACCAGCAGCAGGCAACAAATATATAGTGTCTAACCTCAACTATGTCTAACCATGACTATGGCTAACCTCACCTATGTCTAACTCACCTAGACCTAACCTCACCTATGTCTAACCTCACCTATGTCTAACCTCACCTAGACCTAACCTTACCTAGGTCTAACCTCACCTACGCCTAACCTCACCTAGGTTTAACTTAAGACATAAATGACATTCCTAAGATGTTCACGGGAACCCATACTAGAGATGGCATAGATTATGAAGGTTTGATTCAAAGTTATAATATCTGTAGATTTGTTATGAGTACATTGGACGCGTGTAGGAGGTAAGTCTTTACGCTAGGACTCACTTGCTCTCACAGAGTTGTTATGAGCCTAAAATGATATGGTTGATTGACACTGGGAATCATGGTGTAGAACATCACCTAATTATTCTCACATGCAAACACCCATATGCAACAACCGAAGAATTGTCCGACTATATAAGATTTACATAGATTTGTGAGTAGATAAGATTTACATAGACCTGCGAGTAGATAAGAATTATATAGACCTGTCTACAAAACTGTAACGATAATAATAATAATAATAATAATAATAATAATAATAATCTATTGTTTAATTTTTCTCCCTATCTCTACATATGCTAATTTTTTCTTCATAACTAATCGTTTAACATTATTTTCATTCTCACGTTTTCTTACCTCTCTCACTCGTTCACTTTGTATCAAGAGAAGCCACTATTGTCTTATCTGTTTTTCTCTCATTCTCATCAGTTCATGCAACTAAGCACACTTTCTTTGGCATTCTTAACCAAACATTACTACTCCACCCTCGTGCCATTAAGATTTATTTGTTCAGTCCCTCCAAGTTCACTATCAACTCCTCTCTCTCAACTTCGCAACATTTATTGTTTCCCCCCTTCCTGGAGCCTGATGAGATGCGATCAGCCTTTCACTACAAAATCTTACACACCTTACCTAAATCTTACATGTAGTGTGTAAAGGCAGAATATTTTCTACATAAATCATTACTGACTAGGTTTCATCGTAGCAAGACGAACACGTGAGGTATGAGGTGTGAATTCCGGCTATGAAGAGGGTGGCATCTTCTTGAAGCCCGACAGGCATTTACCTGTCAGTTTTTCTGCCATTCCTGGCACTCCTGATATATATTAGGGACGGCGCCACTCCCTCTGATGGCAGAGGAAATATGGCTGCCACGGCGGTGAAGGGATTGACTGGGCGGGGATGGTTGGGGTGAGAGGAGAGGGCTAGGCGGGGATGGCTGGGGTGAGGGAAGTGGGTTGAGGAGTGAGCATAGTGTTGACATACTCACACGTTACTTGTGAATACAGCCGTGTTACAGAATCGACTGATGCTTCTTACAGCAATCTTGCCGCCGACTTTATCTTCCAAGACTATATTATTATATTCTTTTCAAATATTGCTATGTACCTGGAGTGAGTGCTGGTAGTTCTACTCCACAAACCAGGCCCGAGGCCAGGTTAATGACTTGCTCCAACAGACTTCCTTGGAGCGGTCCGCAGGCTCGCATATCCATTACAACGCGGTTCGTCCAGCACTTCTTGCAGGAAAATGTATGATTGTTTCTTGGAGAAGTCCACTTTTATTCCGGTAATATTTTGTTATGCTTGTTAGGAGGGTATTGAATAACTGTGGATGGCTGATGTTGAGACGGTGTTCTCTGATTGTGCCTATGACACCTCTACTCGTCACTGGTTCTGTCCTGCATTTCCTGACGTATCGTTCACTCCAGTATGTTTGTTATTTTGCTGTATAAATTTGGGACTTGGTCCTTCAATATCTTCCACGCATATATTATGTAATTCCTCTCTCCTCTCTATTCTCGATCAGAGTATATTTTGAGAATTTTGAGCTTTTACATTATGGCAGGTGCTCTATTTTCTTGCGTGGCGTCTTTCTAGAGCTTTTGCTGCAGCGTCTGGTATTCAGACTATTATCTTACGCGATAATTGGTTCCACAAAAATAACAACGCTGTTACCGAACCAGTATTTACCCAGGTTTTTTCTAAAGCTAAACTTTAGGAAAGTTTCTTAAACTTTAGGACTCCGGCGTCTTTGTTTGAGAGAACGTAATTATGAGGAGAAAGCACTAAGCCAACATGACACTTGGAAGGTGTGTGAGGACAAGGAGCTGTGGGATATGAGGACAGTGAAGGAACGGTGCTCAACAATTTAGACAATCTGGGATCGAACGCAGACCTGCAAGACACAAGGGCGTCGCTCAACAACGCTTAAACGCCCAAGAAGTGAACGCGCTGGTGTAATTGCCTTGTAAAACTTTTGTATATTTGATTTATATTGTATTTTCTTAAATAAAGATAAAAAATAAAATTATATCTACTACATATTTACGTGTGTGTGTGTGTGTGTACTCACCTAGTTGTGCTTGCGGGGGTTGAGCTTTGGCTCTTTGGTCCCGCCTCTCAACGGTCAATCAACTAAATGCAGGTTCCTGAGCCTATTGGGCTCTATCATATCTACACTTGAAGCTGTGTATGGAATCAGCCTCCACCACATTACTTCCTAATGCATTCCATTTGTCTACTACTCTGACACTGAAAAAATTCTTTCTAACGTCTCTTTCTTAAAATTCTTTCTAACGTCTCTCAGAAATTCTTTCTGTGTGTGTGTGTGTGTGTGTGTGTGTGTGTGTGTGTGTGTGTGTGTGTGTGTGTGTGTGTGTGTGTGTGTGTGTGTGTGTGTGTGTGTGTGTGTCACATATTTTGTATGCCTCGTCCGACAGGAGGACTTGTAGGTCCTTTGAAATTAAGCTTGTTGAATTATTATTAAATGGAGCCGAGGGAGGCGGCTTACTTCAGTCTGGCGTTGACTGTTCCTGTTTGGGTGGTGGTTGGGGGGGGGGGCGAGAACACGAGGGTGTTATTATTAGCATTGTTATTTGGACACAAGTATACAAGTTGGCCCAATCTGAGTAATTCTATTATAGGCCTATGATTCTAGAACCCCCTATAGGCCTATGTGAGGGGTGATGAAGCCTAAGCGTGCATGCCCTCTTATTTTATACACAACTTGGTGAGAACTCGACCATCATTTATTCTCTTGTGAAATGGGAAATATTTTGATGGTAGAACTTGAGTAGCCATGTAGAGGAAATTACCCAAAAGTTACCAAACTTAATACAGAAGGACACAGATGACCATAACACTTAATATATTGAAGAAAATTCCCCTCAAATGCTGTACTGTGTCCCCCTTAACACCACCTGTAAACGTGCCACAGTGATTTTACCCACTTCACTGTTACATTGATTAATTTATTTAAATATTTACAGTAAGACACAGTAGGTTTTGTAATACGTATGTCCAATGTTTTATATTTCATCTGCGCCCACATGTGTGTTAGTGACGACGCCGCAGATAGCAAGTTATCCATTCCGTACATGTCGACCCAACTACTTGGGCTGGACGGTAGAGCGACGGTCTCGCTTCCTGCAGGTCGGCGTTCAATCCCCGACCGTCCACAAGTGGTTGGGCACCATTCCTTTCCCTCCGTCCCATCCCAAATCCTTATCCTGATTGTTGTTGTTATAGATTCAGCTACTCGGAACAAGTTATAAGTAGCACGGGCTATGGTGAGCCCGTAACTTACCTGGCACAGGAGCTGGGCAAGTAGCACGGGCTATGGTGAGCCCGTAACTTACCTGGCACAGGAGCTGGGCAAGAAGCACGGGCTATGGTGAGCCCGTAACTTACCTGGCACAGGAGCTGGGCAAGAAGCACGGGCTATGGTGAGCCTCGTAGACAGGAGATGTCTCCCGTCCCTTATCCTGACCCCTTCCCAGTGCTATATAGTCGTAATGACTTGGTGCTTTCCCCTGATAATTATCATATCCGAACATGTGTTTCTCACCACTTTCCTTCCTCCTTTCATTTATCCCATATTTTTTGTCCTTGTGCATCTTTTCTCTTGTACATCGTCTCTATTCTTAGTTGACTTTTTGTCCCAGCTGCTGCTTTATGCTCTCCTACTTATTCTACTTTCTTCTTCTTCGTGTTCTTATTTCTCTCTCTCTGACTCCCCCCTTCCGTGGCTGTGGGTCTTCCTGGCGCTGCTCATTAGGGCAGGCAGCTGGCAGCCAGTATCTCCGCCACTCAACCACCCGGAACATTTGCTTGCAAGAGGCGGCGGCGTCTCCATCCCTCCCTCATTTCTCTCCCTCCTTCCCTTCCTTCCTTCCTTCCTTCCTTCCTTCCTTCCTTCCTTCCTTCCTTCCTTCCTTCCTTCCTTCCTTCCTTCCTTCCTTCCTTCCTTCCATACCTAGGACACCGTGCTCCTGGGCCGGTTCTCTGGAACGGAGGAAGAGGAGGGGAGAGAAACCCATGGAAGGAGTGACTGAAAGAGGGGAGAAGGGTAGAAAAGTGAGAGGGGAAAATGTGAAGGGTTAAGTGATTCACGGAAAAAAAGACAAGGGGGAATGAAGGAGAGAGCAATTGAATGATGGGAAGAGAACAGAAGATGAAGAGAGGAGAGGGGAGAACAGAGATATGGCGAATAAATAGAGGAGGAAGAGAGAGCAATAAAAGTAAAGATGGGAGACGGTAAGACAGGAGAAAAGGGGGACGATGGAGAGAAGTAATCTAAATAAGAGGTGAAGTGAAAATAGATAAAGATTACCAATTAAATTATGAGGGAAGCTTGAGTATTTATATATGGGAACTGTGTGTATTTACTATTTGTGCTGTAAGATCGAGCTGTTAGCTCTTGGACCCCGCCTGTATAACCGTCGGTAGTCCAACTTAGTTCCTCATGTCGTATACTTGTCTTATTATGTCTTACTACTAACACATTAACAAAATGACATCTGCCGCATACACATAACTGGCAAACTTTTTTTTTTTAGAGATATACAAGAGTTGTTACATTCTTGTACAGCCACTAGTACGCGTAGCGTTTCGGGCAGGTCTCTGGAATACGATCCTCGCCGCGAAGAATCGTTTTTTCATCCAAGTACACATTTTACTGTTGAGTTAAACAGAGGCTACAGTTAAGGATTTGCGCCCAGTAAATCCTCTCCGGCCAGGATACGAACCCATGACAAAGCGCTCGCGGAACGCCAGGCGAGTGTCTTACCACTACACCACGGAGACTAAACTTAACTGGTTTCTGAGTAGCCTTCAGAAACCTTGTTGAAGAATTGAGAACACTATACAACCTACGCTAGACAAGCCCTTGAGTATGCAACTCCGATACGGTGTTCCAGCTAAATAAACACAAAAATATAACTAGAGGCTCGTATCCAAGTTAAGGAGACTCAGCTGCAGTGAAAGGCTGAAACTGGTCCTCATCATGTGATACATATCGCAACATTTTCTAATTCACACTACCGTCAGTGACAGCATTAACTTGTCAACATATGACTTGGGTCACAAAATGCGACCAAAGTCGCTTACTATACGACTCAACTATACATCATCTTTCTCATTGCACCTGATCTGGGCTTTCAATGTTCCTCTGAGTTGCTTGTCCCTCAATACAATCTTTGAGGAATCCAATACCTTTGACATCTCTCGTCTTTTGCTCGCGTATTGGCGTTTTGAATGATATCTAGGACTTTTTTTGTATTTATTTTTTTGCGCTACAGACGGTGCAAGATAATCTTCCAGTTTGGTGCCTTCTTTTGATAATTCCCGGAAGATCTTTGGAGCACGACGGTGGGCTCGAAGCAACGTCCTGGGTCGCCTTAGACGTGCGCCCTGACATAGATATATCACGTTATTGTGATATTGGATAATTACCTATCTTCTCGCCGCAGCTTCTTGTGCCACAGTTTGTGACATTGCGTATTTGTTTATCCAGAGTAGGATACGCCAGTCTTTTCATATCCTCCCCCCCCCCCCCCAGTTATTACTGGGTGCACGAGGGTGAAGGAGTCGAGGAAAGTTGGCCAAATCGTCCCGTCCTGCCCGAGGGATACGAGCCCAGGATCTGTCGCTTGTGAAGCAACATAAGCACTATTAAATTATAAAATATAATTAAGCTTGAGAAAATTTATATTTTAGGCTCATATTAGAATAGCGTTTTAGCCTGATATTAATAAGAAGGTTTATTCTTATATTAACACAGTATTTTAAATTTGTATATAAATTATTTTCTTATTAAGACATACAAATTGTTGATTAAATAAGTTGTTGCAAGCATGACAAGAGCCATCACAAGCTCCCAGAGAACGTCTCATCCACAACTTAATTCAGTTTGTGAATTAAGCCAAAAGTGCATGAGTAAGAGCGTAAATTACATACACTTGAGAATAAAGGAAACCGTAGAAGGCCAATTGGCCCGTACGAGGCAGCTCCTATTTATATCCACCCATTCTCATTCATATATATATGTGTGTAACCTACGCTTGAAACAATCAACAGAGCCCATCTGTAATATTATATGGTAATTTATTCCATGATTCAACTATCCTGTTTCCAAACTATTTACCCAGGTCTTCCCCGAAATTTAAACTTATCCAGTTCATATGCATTGTTTCGTGTACCATTTTGTGAGGCCCAATTTAGCACCCCGCTAAACCAATCAGTACAAAGAACTTGGAAATATTACCAAAACCTCCCACTGGAAATTTATTTCTTTATTTAAGAGTTATAGTAAATGTGAAAGCAATCTTACCCAGAAATAGCAAGACACAGCCTGTGACGTCACAGGCTTTGTGACGTCACAGGCTTTGTGAAGTCACAGGCTCGTGACGTCACAGGCTCGTGAGGTCACAGGCTGGGGCGCACTCTGCCTGTGCTTACCTAACGGCGCTGGAGTGCAACCCGACCTCACCTCTTTAAGACAGACTCAGATAATTTCGATCAATACGGGTGACTGTACGGGATGTAAGGGTGACACAAAAAATGAAAAGGGTCAATGTAATATGGAAGATGGTGTTAGGTCGTGAGTTTAACTATAATATATTTAGACATGTTATAGAGATGGACAGAGATGGTGTTACTGTCTTGTCACGAATGTTAGCTCGTTACACACGTGTTATACACATGTACACCCAGAGGTTCATATGTGTACACCCAGGAGTGTGTCCCGCTTCTATGTGTTCATTGATATTTTACTTTGGCTTTGAACAGTGTTCAGAGCTAAAGTATACTTGCCGGTTGGTCAGTATACTGTTGTGGGGTCTTTATAATACTCCTCCAGAGGTTGGTAGGCCTTCAGCCCATCAACTCACCAAATCTGGATTTGGTGAGTTAGTTAACCTATTTGGCGAGATAAGTTAACTGATAAGTTAAGTGTAAAGTGTGCAATAACATCATCGGTTTACTGATAAAAGTAACATTGATGCTTAATATCGACCAATAACTCACGTGTGCTGTAGATGGTAGAGAAAGAACAGTGGATAATCTCGTCCATTAGAGTAGCTGTAGCCAGCAAAATCATAGATACAGAAGAAGTATAGAACACCCAATGAAAGCATTGCGTGTTATCTTACAAATACAAGAATTACGTAGACGGGTAAGATCAGAATAGTGACGTCACCGATGATGGATTAATGTATATTTGTTGATCGATAATATTGGTGGATAAACTGCGACCAATAATCATTCAGCTCTTGTGGGCGACTTCTGTCGGCAAATAAGGAAAATTTAGATATTTTAACCAATTTTTGTTGATATAACACTTCGGGTTTCCCACAAGTTTCATTATTAGTTTGTTTAATATTCCCCCCTGGTTGGCAAGAAAGTCTAAATAAATCCCACAGACTTCGGGAAGTTGGCTTAAAAAGAGTAGTAAAAAGGTTTAGGTGGATTTTAAGCGACTTTTCTTTATTATTACAAGTGACTGGAGATCAGATTAAAAATATCAAGAAGATATGGCATGAAGGTGTTGATGGGTGCAGCTGGTTGTAAGTTTGTGCTTGTTGATAGATTATGGACGAAAATGTTTGTAGGAGAGTGATAGTTGTGAGTAGTGGTTGTCGGTGAATGGTGGGGAACAATGGTTGGTTTTGGATCGTGGTTGTTTTGGGGCACGAGTGTGTATTGTTAGTCTAACTATATAAACACTGAAATTGTGTAGAGTGGTAGTTTTAGCGTGAAGGCTGCTGCTCTCAACGTTTGTCGCCATGATAGCACACTCAAGGTGACATATGGAGGGACAGTGGGTTATACTGTGGCGATGAATGGTGATGTATTCCATTCTAGAATACAACAGTAAACTGGAGTTTACTTGGCGAGGGTTCGAGGAGTTTTTACTTCCAGGCCGGGCTTGAATTGCGATAACTTGGTCCAACAGGCTATTGCTAAGAGCGGCCAGTAGGCCCACATATCCACAACTCTGTTGGTCCGGCACTTTTGCAGAAACTTATCTATTGCTTCTTGAAGATGTCCGTCTTTGCATAATTTATTATATAGAGTAAATTGTAAGACAAAAGAGGAAGGGGAATGATGAAGTGAAGAGGAGAGGGAGGGAGGGAGGGAACTATCAAGGGAAAGCGCCAAGCCATTGCGACTAGATAGCACTGGGAAGGAGGGAGTGAGGGAGGAAAAGGTGGAGAATGTGGGAGAAAAAGTAATCGACAGTGAGGATGGGATTGANGCGAATGAACAGTAATCAGGCTGATGAGAGGTCAAGTACTAAGATTGTATTTATTATTAAACATTTACATCAGAGTATAATGGGTTTTATACCAGTTTTGGTGTGTAAATGCAATACATTCATATTAGAACAATGAGTAGCTGCAAATTAATTTAACAGAGGTACAGGTTGTTGTACAGGTACATTCTTCCAAGCCACCACATTCATAATGTTTCCAGCAAACGTTAAAGCTAACAGATTAGTCAAGATATTTATTGAGAATTTGTAGCAATTTGTAAGTTACAAAAAGTACAGTCAGTCTTCAGCAAAGCACTTAAAACTAGTGATTGATGAGATGGACAGATTAAACTAAGTGAAAGAGTAGTGTGTAGCTGGAGCTTACCTGGAGAGGGTATCGGGAGTTCTTCTACTCCTAGTCTGAGGGCCAGACTCGACTTGTGATAACTTGGTTCAACAGGCTGTTGCTTGCAGCAGCCTGTAGGCCCAAATATTCACTACAGCCCGGTTGGTCCAGTACTTCTTGCAAGAACTTATCTAATTTGTTCTTGAAGAAGTTCACCTTTGTTTCGGAATTATTTCTAACATTGCTGGGTAAATACTAGCAAGCATACCTAAACCATCGTAAGTTTCAAACTTAATATAACAAAGATTATAGGGAAGACATGACACCATGAGCATAACTTCCATTCTGGAACTACAAGTATGTAGTTACATGTTCTCACATGTAACACTCATGTCCACACTGTCTCATTCTAGCTTACTTTCTTTATAGATTATATACAAGTATGTGGTTATGCTTGCATGTATTCAGCAGGGTACACTTAATGTATATGTGATTTATTTTTTTCACCAGAGTATTAAAAAAGGGCTGGAAACCCTAAAGCCAAGGGTTGATGGTCTTGAAGCTGAGAGGAATGCTACAGTCAGAAATATTACCCCTGCTGAGTCAGAACAGGTGCGCCGTGTTATGGACAAACTCAGAGAAGAATGGGCTCAGGTAATGTGAACCCACTAACACGTCTAGCGTTTAAGGCAAATCTTAAAGATAGCAGATTACTTTACACAAGATATACATTGAGAAATTTCAGGGATATGTAGGTGAGCAGTATAGTAGTCAAACTTATCAAGTAACACTCTTAACAGTCACTTAAAATTATTGATTGTGGTTTACTTTAAGAATTAGCAATGATTTAGAAATAAACAGAAGTTCAGTACAATATAATGAATTTTAAAGCAAATACTTAAGACTAGTGATTAAGGTATATATTGAGAACTTATAGTACTAAAATTGAAGTTGAAAAAAGAATGACTTAATTTTCAGTGACTCAGGCAGTTGAAGTGAGAGTTATTCTAGTTGAATGTATTATGTTAATTGTGTGTGTGCCTAGTATAGAATCTATGTCAATCATGGTATTTAAGATCTTATTTTGTTATTCGCATTTATTAGTGTCATATTCCTATAGTCTCATTTCCATTATTTACAGTTGGGTTAATATTTTAGTTTATCATATACAGTATGGCTATAGGTTAAATACTGATTGTAATTAAGAAGCAATAAATGCTATTTACATGCTTGTCCTCCTACACTCCCAAGGTTAGGTCGTGGTTTTCTATACAGCTTTTCAGGTAAACTCTAATTACAATATTTTGGTGCGATGCTGGCAATTAAGTGTATTTTGTACTATGCCGATAGTCAGGATTATACTTATTACATTTAGTATTAAAACTTACTGTCTATTCAGAGGATGGACTGGGGCATTAGTTTTATTGTCGTCTGTGACCTCCCTTTCAACTCCATACTGCAGCTTGAGTTCCCTAATATGTTGCTATCTTTTCTGATGCTTTGGGCATGGGAATTCTTACCTAAAGGAATGACTGAGCAATTTAAACTCGGAAACATGTTTTTGAATGTAGATGAATAGCTCCTTTCTGAATAACCATTTGGTTGCCCTCATTTTCTCCCTTATGATTTCACCTTATCCTATGCCTCGGTGGGATCGAGCAAGGTGGAAAGTGTGATGAAATTCCAGGGTGTTTTTGTTGACAGTGCCAGTAGTGACATTCAGTTGTAGGTTGGGATAGTGGTCAAGTAGTCAATTTGCGGTTTAATAGCGCAGTACTTGGTAGGCTCTTGGAATCCAAATATTTCTTGGAGGTGGTATTTTGAGTGTTGATTAATGAGTCTTCTAATGGTCATTCAGGGCTGGATTAAGAATTCTTCAGTGTGTCATTCCCATTAGTGGTTCATCTGGGGAGGCTTGAAAATTTTTCTCCTCATTGGAAATACTGTAAAGTCACACTGATTTGGCTGGATTTGTTTACATTGTCTACAGGAATGAGCAAGTGGTTTGCTCAGAAAGGCACTTTCCATGTACTCAAAAAATATTCCCAAAAGGATGTTTTAACTTCAACACCATTGAACTTATTAATGTAATGCAAGATGAATTAATAATCAGTTTGCATGTACAGTTTACAGTTACTACTTTA
This sequence comes from Procambarus virginalis, assembly GCA_020271785.1. Classification (NCBI taxonomy): domain Eukaryota; kingdom Metazoa; phylum Arthropoda; class Malacostraca; order Decapoda; family Cambaridae; genus Procambarus; species Procambarus virginalis. The sequence goes on along the minus strand of WNGS01142304.1, from coordinate 6,146,670 downwards.
ATGCAGTTAATTATAGGCAATATTGTTTAATTGTTAACTCTTAAACCTCTGGTAATCTGTTTCTTTGTATGGTGGCTATAAAGAATGCTTAAATAATTACAGTAATTATATTAATTTGTTTAGAAGTGTGTGACATTGTTGTCATCTATTTTTCAGGTAAATCGTGGGTACACTGAAAAACATGCTCGATGGTTACAGTGCTCCGAAACATGGAGGACACTGCAGAAGACCATTGATGACTTTTCTGCTTGGTTGGACATGATTGAGGAAAAAGTTCAATGTACTTCTAATCAGCCATTGCCAGATGCTAAAATCACGCAGAAAGAACTTGAGAAGCAGGTTACTCTCAAGCACAGGTAATAATATGCTAGTATTCTAACTCAGTAAACCAGTGAATACATAGTGTGTTTACATTTTTTATATGATACTACTTATAAGTAACACTTATAATGTTTAATGGGCTCAAACTTTAATGGGAATGAAGGAATTAAGAAATATACACAGAAGGTTTGTTGTATGCATAGTATTTGAGTGTCTTTATGAATAATTACATTGGGTTATTTCCTAACACTAGTGTATCAGACAACTTTGTACAACACCCTACAAAACTGCATCATAGCTACAAACACAGGGAAGCGTTAAAAATGTAACCTAGGCAAGATCAGAATTCCAATCCAGACTGGAAACTGAGGAAGAGACTTGGTCTCAAAACATATTTTTGGCATGTCCTAACTTTTCCCTTTCTACCCAAAGGATAGCCTTTGGGTAGAGATTGAAATACTTCAGATAGAAGTTTAAATTTTAAATTAAATAGTTTGTATATAATTGAGATATTTGCATATTTTTATGTATGATGAGGAAACTGTTGATATTAACTCATTCCTTCTGAGGCTGAGGCAGTTTGAAGTACTGAACTTTGATACATCACAGTATTTCCTTAACCATTAATCATTTCAGTGTATGTATAGATCAGTGATGAAATTAATTCACTAATTGAATTACACTTATGGAATTAAGGGTTTGTATAGCTTTAAAGCATTCTTCCCAGGTGTTAAGCATTTTATGATAATGCAATGCAAAGATTAGCTGCATTTTGATAGTTGTTTGTAAGGTACGTACTGTATTAAAATTACTTACATAGAATTGAACAATTTTTGACAACCATCTTACATGTATTCAAGACCCAGTCAGACACTCCAGAACATGTGCAAGGAGGTGACAGAAAGTATGAATGCTGATGATGGTAAACGTTTGCAAGAACGTGTTGACCATCTCATGAAACGCTGGCGAGCTCTGCTTCTGGATCTTGCCGCAAGGAGAGAGAGGTAAGAAGTTATATATTATTGCGTCAAAGGTCAAAAGCAAGTGCTAGAAGGAAGCATATATTAAATGAATGAGGTTGCGTGGTATTTTGTAACTTTAGTGTTGGATGACATTCTGTACAATCACCCAGCTACAGTGAGGGAAAACTACATATCAGAAAGGGATGTCTGTCAAGGTTAGCAGGATGTTGTTCATTCAGCAATATCCTTGCTCACTCAATTGTATATAATTAGTCATGTTGCAGTATCATGGTCCTGGGTTATGGCTCCTATCATGCAGTTGCCACCTTGTAAAAATGGGAGACTACATGAAAATGTAATCTTCAAGATACTGAAGTGTATTTAAGTTGCACTGAGGTTACAGTATTAACGATGCTTCACGTAGTATTAAGTGACTTGGGACAGTTGGTGAATGATTAAATAAGCTTAATAAAACAGTTATTACCAGGAAATCACAGTGGCATGATATATAAGATGGTTTTTTGAGCAGTGCAGATTAGACTGCATGCATGCAATCAGCCCCAGTGATTTTCTCATGATATATCATGTCATTGTGATATCCTTGCACGTTTGAGGTGTTGGAGAACTCCATTACCCACACTAGAGTTCATGCAGGCTATTTGTAAAACCTGGTTGGGCATTAGTTTGGTGCCTCCAAAGTTTCTAGTGGACTCGGTAGGGTCCCTGGTTTAATAGTCTTTAGCATGTCATGGCCTATGTGTATGGCACGTGTCTGGTGTTAACTAGGATGCTGGTTTGATCCCTGCACTGCTCTAATGTTTTTCCTCAAAGCATTAATTATTCTTCCTTGTATGCACGGTACTTAAGCAGATATGCAACAAATTTTAATTGTTTATTAATGATCGATTGTGACTTGTTTGGTACTGCATAACACTTGTAAATAAATTTGTTTTGTAGCGACAGTGTTTATCCATATATTTATTAATATTTTTTCCAAAATGTTGGTTATATTTTGTTAGATTTTATTAATTTTTCTTCAATTGCATGTAGAAATTAATAATAGACATGTTACTGCCCAGAATTGCTAGTGAGGAAGGGGGTAAAGACATAGCAAGCAGTGAGTATGATGCACTGGCAACCTGGGTGGAGCAGGTCCAGGCACTTATGGATGCCCCGGTTAATGTCACTGATGAAGCCTCACTGTCTGCACACTCAACTATGGTTCAGGTAATGGAATCAGCAGCTAGGTCACCTGTGTATAAATACAGATGGTATCTGCATGGTACTCTATTTGTCACTTGATATTTGAACAAAATACCCCCCTCTAAAATTTTGAATCTTATGTGTTGTAATTTGTTTATTTCTTGAATATGAATCCTTATAATTTCTTTCCTTTCTCTTAAGTAATTAAAACTTGTCTTCTGTTTTTAGAATAATTTGGTGGAGATGACAGCAAAGCAAACCGTACTGAAGAAACTAAAAGACTCAAAGACTAAATCTGTCACTCCTGCTCAGATGTCTACATTAGAAACAAATTTGAATAAGGTTAGCAAAACTTTTTTTTTTGTTTTGTAACTTTGCAATTAGCTTCATATTTAAAATTGTATCAACACAAATTTTATCATTAGTACAAAGAAAGGTTTTTCATATATTTCCAAAAGTTTGATTTCTCTTTCTTGAGAAACTGGTATACTGTAGTACCAAGATGCAGATGCTAAAAGATTCTTTTTGTTTTATTATTTATACGAATGTTTTTACTTAACATTTTTTACAAGCTTCCTTAGCCATGTATTATCAATGTTTATTTTAGAGTTTGATAAAGCTACTGTATTAAGGACAATTTTCATTCTATTTATATTCTAGGTTGTTAAGACACTACCCGATTACAAAAATATGGTTGACACCAAGTTGGGAGTAATCAAAACACTAGTGGCAGATGTAGAGGGCCTCTATAAGTGGACAGAGGAAATGAGAGTTAAAGTGGCCCTTCGCAATCTGACTGAGGAGGAAATAAAGTTGTCCAAGATGACTCTTAGAGAAAAGGAGGCCTTGTATGAGAACCTTGACTCAACCTATTGGGTGTTAGCCCAAGATGCAGAAGGAAAGGGGCTCACTGTAGCTGTTGCACTTAAGGTAAGTAACTACTTAGACTTGTTATCCTTTAATGGCTAATCACATACAACAGTGACTTCTGTGCCAGAGCTTAAAGCTTGCTTTATATTTCATAAGAGTTACTGTTTAATTTGTACAGTATACAGCTACAAAACTTAAATTTGTAAGCACCTTTCTTTGCCTGTACCGCTTGGTAGTTTCCCTCAGTTTGTCACCGGCACATAGGACACTGAATACACTAGGCTTTCAGAGATACTTTCAGCACACAGAAGACTAGCACTTTTCCAACAGTCTTGTGCCCTTCACATGGCAGAAAGTTCATTGGGATCCATGATTAATTTAAAACATTTACCTTTCCTCTGAGAACTGTTTGGAGACTAAATTGCCAAGACTGACCAACCTGTACTTAATCCCCACTAATCCAACGATCCTGATCATCACTGAAATGATAATGCTGGAAAGCTGTAGAGGGCAACAGGGAGAAAGCTGTATCACTAACTACAAAATAAAATTCCTTTATGATCATTTGATCATTATGAGCATTGATTATTTGATTAATTATACATCCACTGAAAATCCAGATGTTAAAGGTTCATATGCATATTTTAAGCATTGTAAGGAGAAGCAAATGGAAAAATTAGACAAGCCAAAATACTGTACTGTAGATACACATTTGGTAACATCTGAATGCCAAGTACTGTACCATTATCTAATGAAACCTACGTATCTGGTGGTCAAAGGAAGTTTGTCATGCACTTGTTCAGAAATTTTAGGGTTAACTTATTAAATTAACTTGGCAAGCTAATTTTAGGATTACTGCTAATAAGCACTTTCATATTTATATAGTATATTTTTAAATATATGTAGTGCTGCATTAAGGTTCTTTAGTTGTAATGTGTGTGTGGTACTATGATTATGTACTGTGAAGTACATAACCACACGCTATGGGTATGTACTGTAAAGTACATAAATATAGTACTGTACATGGTTATGTACTTCACAGTATATTTAATATGAATGTAAATAAGAGCTGCCTCATAAGAACCAATAGACCTATTGTTTAATTTTTATATTTATCTGAAAGAATTGCTTCAAGAGATATTGGTTGTGGATATGGATAGGAAAGATGATAGAGTAGAAATAACTAGACAATGAGAAAATTTACAATTGTGCTGTTTCTAACAGTCAATGCACGTGAAAAGGTTAAAGTAGCAACAATGAGGAAAGCATGGAACAGGGTAACAAAGCCTAATAGTATAAATAGTGATAATGTTGGTGACAATGCTAGCGAGCTTCCTAATAATTTTGACAACATTTAAACAATGTTCAGAGATGTGACGAAGTTGATCTAGAATAAGAAAAGTGTGGATTGTTCCAAATTGAAAAACATTCTCTGGGAAGTCTACAAACTGAGCTCAAAAGAAGCCGGTACCTAATTTTTTCGAGTTTCACTAGGCCAGTATGCTTAGCGCAACGTTTGCCTAACTCACGGGGACATTCTTAACTGTTTGGTGAACAGTAGTATCAGATGAATGGAAATGTGTACAATCATTTTCTGTTCTGCTAGGTAATAGACCCAAGGTTCCTCAGATGCAAGCTGAGGAAATACACCACTGTGCTACAGGAACTTTGTGACCAGAAGACTTTTCCAGGTCAACCAGTGGACACACACACAGGACCTTTCAGTTAAGGGTCAAGCGTGAATGTTCCTCAAGCAATACTAGTGCCATACAAGTAGGGCAATAGTATTTTCCATTTTCATCCTATATTATAATTTTAGTTCCTAATAAAGTTAGGTTGGGTTTTATTGTTTGATCTTGCAAAAATATCACAAACAAAATTGTACAATTTATAGTACAATACAGGGGAAAAAAACATTAAATAATATTACAATTAATATTTGCAGTTTATAGCACTTGCAATAACACTTCTCTACTGTAGTTAGCAAGTGCAATGAAAAGCTGGAATGAAGGGAGTTATAATACATTGATGGCCTACAACTGAAAGTTAGGGTCCAGGAGCCGAGGCTCCCATCTATGTATCTATAATACATATTATCTCGTACCTAATAGCCAGAATGCACTGCTTGGCCTAGTATGCAAGGCCCAATGTGCCTAATAGGCAGAGTGATTTTCGATATTTAAACAAATTTAATGGGTTTATTTGAATATTATATTGAGAACACGAATTACTGACTTATGTTAGTTTAGGTTCAATTAGGATAGAAATACGACCAGACCCAACCTATGTTAAAACTAACTCAAATTAAAAAATTAAATCATATATATTAACATTATGGAAGCTTCTTCATTTCATAAGAAAATGTCAAACTCCTGGGTAACTATTTACCGCTAGTTTAATTAGAAGAAAGGAAACATGCCTAGCATTTTGCTACGAGTGTTAGTGGCTTTACAAGAATGTAAAAACATCAATGCTATGTTCTCTCATATATATTATATTATGCGGAAAATCCACAGAGAAAAATGAAAGGAGGTAACGTTCGACTTTGTTAAAGCCTTTGTCAAACCAGACTGCCAGTTACTTACTTCCAGTCTGGTTTGACAAAGGCTTTAACAAAGTCGAAACGTTACCTCCTTTCATTTTTCTCTGTGGATTTTCCGCATAAAATGATCAGTGTTTTGTGATCGTCAATTGCATATTACATTATATACATATAAATAAATTCTGGCCCGCCGGGAATACCCAATTAGGAGTAAAGAACAAAGCCAACTGTGCAGCGAGAGACTACATGTGTGTTTATTATTGGATATAGAGATACCTTCGTCTGCAGTCGAGGAACATATATTGTATTAGATACTGTAATGTGTCAGATCACTGGAACAGTTTTTAAATACCCGTTGTACAGGAAGCTGGCTTATACTTAGGCTTATTGAAGTACCCCCTAAGCCAACTGACATTTCCCAGGATACAACCCACAACAGTTACGCAACTCCCTGGTACCTATGTAACTGCTAGGTGAATAGAAGCATCAAGTGAAAGAAAATGTGTCCAACTGTTTCTATCCTGGGTAGGGGATTGAACCCGAATCCCTCAGATGTGAGCCAAGGACGTAGATCACTTCAGTAGTGCAGAGTTACTAACCAAATAAAATTACCACCGAGATATAGGAGTGCAGAAGTTGCAAAACACATAAGATATAACATTATTCAAACCAACATGAGAGTTGTAAACACTCATTCACGAATAAATAATTTACGTAAATAACTGCGGGACAACCAGAGGCTTCACGCCCAAACAGCAATGGTACTAATAAAAAGTTTTACTTCCTGTACCTCATTTACGACTAATAATACAACCCTACACTATTACACTTCCTTATGTACCGACACGCGCAAGGTACAATAACAAAACGGAAACCAATAGAAAAACCCTGTTTTTATACATTCACACTAATTCCTACTGTCTGTTGAGGGAAGTTAGTGAACAGCGGAGATGCACTCCTATCAGTAGTGTTACGGGTATTATGTCTATTATTCGAAAATATAGATTTTAATTAGAGTGAATTTATAGGGCTAGGCTTTAACAAAGGCACGTTAGAGTAACAGCGTTATCTAGTACAATGCATGCAAGAACATTAATTGATTCTGTGACCATTAGGCTAGGTTAGTTGGAGAGTGAGTGCATGCAAAGGACGGAAAGAGGAGAGTGGAGGGAGAGTGACAGACATGGACAAAGATGCGTGTTGGAGCCACGAGTCTGGCCAGTTGGGTACCCACACATGTTCTGCTGGCGCCAGTTGCTGCTCTACCTTGGCGTGGGGCACCGTTGCCTGCGCCTCTGGCCCGTGCCTCAGCACCCGCTGTCAGTCCTGCTGCGTATCAAGATAATATCGGGTCGTCATGCGCTGAAGTTAGTGTCGATAAGCGGGTGGCATTTCCACTTCAAGAGCGTGAAGATTCGCGCTTAAATTGTCAGCAAAGGTGACCACGTTAGAGAGCGGGCGAGATACGTGCCGTGTGAAGAACAAGAACCCTAACGCCTAATTATGCCAGAGGCTTTTATGTAGTTTTTCGTTATGGTAGCCGTTACCCGTCATGAAGGATATCAGGATTCGTTGCCAGTTGTGAATGTTATCGACATGAAATAAAATAACCTTACGTCTGGACAGAAACTAATGCAAGATATTCATATAATTTAGGAAATGTGCCACAGACCTAACGTCTATGGAAGATGTCTCATCGCAGTGCCATATCTACACGTGCTATTCAGAAACAAATAAAAATGTTACATATGAAGATATCTGCCTCGGGTGTATTTTAGGTGTATATATAAAGTGAAGAACCGCCATGAAAATTAAATAAAGTTGTATAGGATACAAATTCAGTGATTGCTATGCTTTGAAATGGTTGGTATAATGCCATAAATATTTTGATAAGTATATCGTTATATCCATCCAGAATATGCAAACACTGGGAAAATATCATGTCTCAAGTTCTATATACAAAAATTATAAATTGTAACATTGGATTTCCAGGTTAAATAGTGTCATGCTTAAATTAATTATGTAAAGTATTAAAGCTCTCAGACTATTTTTTCAGCTACGGATATTAAAGTAGCATCCTATTTCAGCTATATATTTAGCGTACTGTGGAAACATACCATATTTGAGCCATACTGCTCGCTTCAATGGTGGGACTTTAAAAAAAAAAAAGTGGTAAATACTACTACTTTTGCTTCAGTCGCCATGTTTAGTGTCCTGATTTTCAGGACGTTCGTGTCTCGTGCTTCCCGACTGTCCCTGGCGTCATTTGTCCCTTGATAGTAGCCTTGGTGAATATCTTTGATATCGTCGCCTTATGCGCTTCTGTTCTCGTATCCTTAGTGATATTTTGCGCCTTTTGAATAGCCTGTGACTTCGATGGTGCTACAGATTCCTGGCTTTGTGTCTTCTTATCATTACTTTCTTTTACCTAATCAGAAACGGACTAGGCTAAGCAACCCATCTAACCTGTCAAGCCTGATGCATAGAAAACGTCAGTATTACGATAGTTTTATTTTTATTAGTACTTTGCATGTTCAACGGATTGAACGATTTCTTAAAAAATGCGACTTAGGTGATTAAGTAATGATCAATCAGTTCGTTCGATATTACAACGACTTGGATACGAAACAAGCAAGCAATTATCAATAGAAGGCACCAAACCGGGAAGGATACGAAACATACAAGTTGTAGTGGCAGTAACTTTGATTATCTCGAGAATGAACTTGTCACAAGGAGACTTGTAACTCCTTGAAATAAGTTATCCATCAGCGTTGCACTTGGCACAGCTGTAGGTGCATGATACACAAATATCATTGTAACTACCCAGCGACCACAGCATACACGAATAACGCAAATTTGACGTTGACAACATTGATTCAACATAGAATTATCGTTAAACTTTGATACTCTGCACACTGGATAGTTTAGACCAGTGTCACTTGCCGAGCTGTGCGCAATGGCGCCATAAAATATACAAATACTGTAGCTGCTAAGTAGTCACTGTAATTTGATCCTTTCTATATCTTGTTATGTACAATGACATCACAACAGTAATATATCCGAGAGAATGTTTTGAGGTAGTGTGATGGGATTGAACTCTCGCTCCGGATCTGTGTTATAACACTGGGTTATAGTTGCAAAACGAGGATGTTAATACTGGCATGATACTGGCATAACGTTGAAATGGTTAAATTTATGGGTCTCTTAGTACAGTTGGCTTCGTTCTCGACTCGTATTCGGGGATCCGACGTGCTATTCCTGGGCGTACGGCCACCTAGCAGTAAATAGGTACAGTACCACAAATTTAGCACCTGCTGTGGGGTTGTATCCTGGAAAGGTCAGTAGTTCGACCTTGGGGGCGACCTCGATACAAACCTTAAGTATATACGCAGACTTCCTGTCCCCAACAAAACGAATTATTACCAAGAAAAGCTAGGTGCAGCATAATGAAGATGCGCGGGTGTGTACCGGTGTGCTGACGGGAATCATGTGCGGAATGCAACCGACCCACATTTAGCAGGTCGTTCTCTTGATTTGCTCCTCCATAAAAAAAAAAAAAGTTTATCCTAACCAGAACATACGAACCCAAGCTACCCACCTAACCTATCGAGTCCGATGCTTAGAAAACTCATATTTGCGAGCAGTTACCTATCGTAACCAAGGTAACAGCGTATTAAGAGAACGCAATACACGCGTTGAGTGGACGAGCATGTCGGTCGGTCCACATTCCATAAGGGTGATACGCAAAACTTTAACAAATTAAAATTCTTGACAGAGCTGTTGCCTCGTCCGTGAATGTCGCCAAACGGGAATAATTAATTATAAAAGTCATGGGAAATTATCCATTGTGTTAAAATAAAACTGTTATGGTTGTAAATATATAAACAAAATAAAAATAAGGATTTTTACGTGTATTGCGGAAAAAAGTGCTAGTCCAAGCTTTGTGTGTTACTAACTACTTAGCTTGTTAATGTTGTGCGACACTGAAGGTGTCACAACCATTACTGCACACAGTCCACGGTGAGAAGTTTTAAAACGTAACTTTTGCTTTACAACTTAAATAGTATATAATTATCATGCAGTGTAAATCCGTCGAGGGAGTTTGGTAGCGTAAAGTTAGAATATTTCGATTGCGTAGAGGTGAGCAACCAACCGGAAATGGCGGCAGTTGGCGGTTCCTGCGGGTCCCGCCACGCGAGTCTCCCGCCCATGTTTACCCTGGCGCCTCACGCCGCCTCACGCTACTGGCGACGCTTCATTCACCAGCTGCATGAATTAATTGGCCCTCGTGATGGAGCTTTCAACGCAGAGACAAGAAAACAAAAACAAAATATATACTATAATTAAAATGTAAAGAATTTCTTTGCGGCCCCAATATAATTGTTATAATTGTGGTGGGGGGGACGGCTGAGTGGACAAGGCTCGGGTTTCGTAGTCCCCAGGGTCCAGGTTCGATCCCCGGCGGAAACAAATGGGTAGTTTTTTCCACCCTGATGCTCCTGTTCAACTAGCAATAAATAGGTACCTCTGAGTTAGATAGTTGTTACGGGTTGCTTCCTGGCGAGTGTGTGTGTAAATTAGGATTAAGGACTTGTCCGAAACGCTATGCGTGCTAGTGACTGTACAAGCATGCAAGACTTCTTGTATATATAAAAAAATAAAAGAATTGGGTCATCAGTCTGAACCCATTAAGGTTTCTTCTCTTGCGTGTACAGTAGTCATAATAACTAATGTTAAGTAGACAAATAACTTTGTACATAAACTATGGTACACAATTCAGCTGGTCTGCATTTATAATGCCTATCAGCTTCACGGAGCGGTGTATACCAAGTAAACTAAAACATTGAAGAACAGCTCGCGCCAAATACATCGTACTTCTTTTTTACGAAATCTACCAATCCGTTAAAATGCAACGAATTAAATTAAAAACCCGTTATATTAACGTTTATTTGCGCTGGTCTCTAAGTCAGGTGGGTTGTTGGCGTGCGTACGTTTCTGGTTAGTCAAAACAAGAAACTTTAACACCATGTCAAAAAGGGCTGGTCGGACTCATGATAATCCGGACATGCTTGCATCCCAAATAAATGCTGTAACACGGTAGGAATTAGAGATTTCGCAGAAAAATAATTATGAATTATACAGTGCAAGATAACCGTTATAGTCTTGAGACAAATGGCATATTTCATTATTCAATTTTCCGGGTCACTTGACAAATGGCTGCCTTGCTTTAATAGAAAGGCGTCCGAACCTTGTGTCTCATCTGTCACGTTTACCCTCTTGGCGTATTTCTTATTAGACAAGTTTCTCTACCTTTGTACTCGCCTAGTTGTGCTGGTGGGGGTTGAGCTCTGCCTCTTTGGTCCCGCCTATCGACTGTCGATCAACTGATCTACAGGTTCCTGAGCCTATTGGACTATCATATTTACACTTTAAACTGTGTATGGCGTTTGCCTCCACCACCTCACTTCCTAATACATTCCATTTGTCAACTACTGACACTAAATATAGTTCCAATATCTCTGGCTCATTTGGGCACTCAATTTCCACCCGTGCTCCTCGTGTTAAATAGCCTGTATCTACCCAATCAATTCCTTTGAGAATCGTGTATGTGGTGGTTATGTCCCCCTTAACTCTTCTGTCCTCCAGCGACGTGAGGTTTAATTCCCGTAGTCTCTCCTCGTAGCTCATACCCCTCACTTCAGGTACTAGTCTTTTGGCAAACCTTTGACCCATTTCCAGTTTAGTCTTATCCTTTACTAGATATGGACTCTAGTGCTGGAGCTGCATACTCCAATATTGGTCTGACATGTGGTATACATAGTTAGGAATGATTCCTTACACAAGTTTCTAAAGGCAGTTCTTATATTATCCTAGCATATGATATTCTGTTGATATGGGCTTCAGGGGACAGGTCTGGCGTGATATCAACCCCCAAGTCTAAGAATTTCATTTTCCCAAATGATACCTACACCTATCTTCATTACATTACATTTGCTTGTGTTAAACTAACAACCATTTGTTCGACCATTCCTTCAGTTTGTACAGGTCTTCTTAAAGCCTCAAACAGTCCTCTTGTCTTAATCCTTCTCATAATTTTGGCATCGTCAGCAAACATCGAGAGGAATGAGTCTATACCCATCGGGAGATCATTTACGTACATCAAACAGGATAGGTCCGAGCACAGAGCCCTGTCGGACTCCACTGGTGACTTTACGCCAATCTTAAGGTCTCGCCCCTCACTGTAACTCTGCTTCCTATTGTTTAGGTACTCCCTTATCCACTGGAGCACTTTACCAGTTATTCCTGCCTGTTTCTCCAGCTTATGTACCAGCCTGTGTGTGGGAGACTGTACGCGTGTGTAGGTTTATATTTGGGTGGGTAGGTTGATGTGTGGGGGTTGAGAGAGGGTGTACACAATGTAATAACTCAGTGTACACTGCTTGGTAGTTCAGAGGTGTGCGTGGCCAAGTGTGGCGAGTCCTGGTAACCTCCATTATTACATCTCACATTTGGTGGCACTGTGTCCTGAAACAAGACGACGGACGGACTTAAGTCCCATAACAGCAAACAAAAATCACTTGTATATGTTCAACAATGTGAACTGTTTAGGTGTAAGAAATGTTAAACCTGCGAAATTCGAAGCAGAATACACTGCTATGAATGGAGAACGTGAGACGCAAGATACCGGCCGTTCAGCAATAAACAAAGAGGATCAGGGCCATTCCTCACCCTGATCCGCTCTTTACTGCTGAACGGCCCCGGGCTGGAAAATTGTATGTATCGCTATTACTGCAACAAACTAGAGGGCGGCTTTGGTAGAGCAGATGTATGTGTCATACGTATCGCCGGGACCCGTTTAACCCAGAAATTATAACTCGCAGGTAAAAGTGTGGGTTTGTGTTGGTTGTTGCCCCGTGATGGAGGGCGAGGTGAAGGTGACAGAGGTAGATGGGGCAGATTAGTGTCCCACTATTGAAAGTGTTTCACCGTGTGAAACAAATATAACATTAAATTAAGAAGGGTCAATGTAACGTACATATTGGGCAATACTTTCAACCTCGACAAACCAACTCAACAGGAGATGCTCTTTACCCCAGTGGGTGAAATTCGTGGAACCTCTTCGCTGCCATTAGTATACTCGCATTACAACAACTTCATTAATTTGAAAAATTGTTAAACCTCTGAACTGATTTTAAAACATAAGAAAGATAATGTCAATAACAGGTCAGGCAAGTGGAAGAAAAGGGCGGGGAAAACAAAAAAAACAAGAGGGTCTCGTCAATGGCCGTGGAAGAGTAGGTTAAACGTTGATGTGAGCTACTGAGGTTAGTCTCGGCTCATGTTTACATTATAAACTTGTCCATTTGTTATGCCATGTGAATATGGGAAACCAGTAAAGTAAAAAAAAATAAAAGTTAACCTAATAAGATTAAAGTTACTAACACCTTTAATACAATTGACTTTGTATACTTTATATAACATTTAAAACAATGTATTTTACACTTACTTCAATTGACTGACACAGCTTCAACATATTATTACAAGCAAAGGCCACACAATATACATTGCCAGACACCATCGCTCTTTACTGGTATACCTAGAGCAGTTCCACTAAGCGAAGGCCTGTACACTTGAAGCGAGCACTTGGCCTTGACTGCCGGTGGAGACTCGTGTGTACCTGATGACAAAGCCTTGTATTGACACCTGGTGGAGGCGGCGTCACCGCTCCCCAAACCACCGGGTGGTTCCTACCAGGTGTCATCACCCTGCAACGCGCTCAACAATCACCCGATCGTGTTACACAAGATATTATTTATTTACATAACAATACACACTGGACAAACTCTTAAATGTACAAGACGCTTGACTGAAGATCAGACATAAACATGACGATGAGTGCATATAAGTAGCCACTACCCGACTTGACAAGGGTAATTACGTGACAGTAGATTATAGACAAAAATCTGTCAAGAAGCAGTTCAGTCGTAGGCTACGGGGTAAGACGACGTTCTCTTAAAGTGATTAGAAAATCGATGTCTGAGAAGACGGGGAATGGGAGGAAAAATACTGAGCAAGGAGGGGCCAGAATGTTGCATGGAAAAGACAAAACTTGATTCGAGAAAGGATTAAGACAAGTAGGGTGACGCGGCAAAAGTCAACAGACAGGTGACGGGAGATGATGAAGAAGTAAAGCAGAAGTAAGGGTGTGGGCTAGACATTTTAGGATGGGGATAAGGTCAAGACTCGGTAGGAGACAGGTTACTTCAGGGCCAGTGAAAAGGGTTATTTTTACCTGGTGGCTGTAATTAGTCTTGAGCTGGTATCCCATGTCTCGTTACCCCTCACAACCACACGTAATACCCCCTTCACCACCTGCCCCTGCCTCTCCACCCCATCACCACCTGCCCCTGCCTCTCCACCCCTACACCACCTGCCCCTGCCTCTCCACCCCTACACCACCTGCCCCTGCCTCTCCACCCCTACACCACCTGCCCCTGCCTCTCCACCCCTACACCACCTGCCCCTGCCTCTCCACCCCTACACCACCTGCCCCTGCCTCTCCACCCCTTCACCACCTGCCCCTGCCTCTCCACCCCTTCACCACCTGCCCCTGCCTCTCCACCCCTTCACCACCCTGCCCCTGCCCCTGCCTCTCCACCCCTTCACCACCTGCCCCTGCCTCTCCACCACCTGCCCCTGCCTCTCCACCCCTGCACTGTATGAGAGGCGCGGCGTGGTGTACAGGAGGGGGAGAGCGGAAGGGTATCAGTGATGTAGCTGGCAGCGGTGGCCACATTCTTGGTGAAGCGTCAGTGTCTTCCTCAGGTTATTAATTACCAGTGGAGAGAAGGCCGGTCGGTGTTGGCTGGCTGTAGGTGCCCAGGGCGTCGCTCCAGCCGTCCTGGCCCTGCTGCCTGTCGTCGCTGGTGGTGGCAGTAGTCGTCCATGTTAATTTTAACACATTAGGTAAACTAAGGAGTTTACCTCCTCTATTTTTAACTGTCAAAGATAACATTAATATGTTGCTGCAGACAGCAAAACAAATAACGTGGTGGAAAATGTGAGGACGTTTCGGTCCGACTCGGACCATTATCATGTGTCCAGGGCGGAGCGAAACGTCGTCACCTCCTGCAATACGTGAGCTGTCTGTCGTGAGTCTATTTATTATACGATTTGCTTAAATTATTGGCGGGAGTGAATACACGAGGTGGAGCCGTTCGTTCCCATCTGGCTTGTTACAGTGTCTTGATCTAGACGAGGCCTCACCTGGACGAGGCCTCACCTGGCTTTACCTAACTCAATTATATCACGATAGGTTCGAATCCTCATCACGGCTTGTGTGGATTTTCTCTCTTACCTAACTCAGTCCTTCGCAGGGAGTTTCGTATCCTGAAGGTAGGGAATTATCAGGGGAAAGCGCCAAGCCATTACGACTATATAGCACTTGGAAGGGATCAGAATAAAGATTTGGGATTGAAATTGAAATAAGTATTGAGGTAAAATACACACAAAGGGATGAGGTAGCTCAAGCTATTCTCACCCCCGTTGATTTGGGATGGGACGGGGGGAAGGAATGGTGCCCAACCACTTGGACGGTCGGGGATTGAACGCCGACCTGCATGAAACGAGACGTCGCTTTACCGCTAAAAAAATATTTAATCTGAATTTTCTGTTTCCTTGTGCTGTAATTCCAATTTATTGTTATTCTGTTACTTTTCCATTCCTTTCTCTCCTTCCTTTAGTTCATTATGCACCCCATACCCACCAGCCTCCACCTCCACTAGTTACCGACGGCACCTCAGTATTCCCTGGTAAAGTTGTCCGTTACACTGGACTGGGGAGAAAGATGTGAGCTGGTTGGGGGTTATCGGGTTGGGGGTTAACGGGTTGGGGTTAACGGGTTGGGGGTTAACGGGTTGGGGTTAATGGTATATGTTGATTCCCCCCCCCCCCAACCATTGTCACAACATCACGTCTAGGAAGGCAATAATGTTTTTTATGTATTGGCAGAGAACGAGGGTCTTGTCTGTTAGTTATTTTTACGGGACTTGCGTCTGTGTTGTGCTGGGAAGAGGCGCACAAGAATGACGATGAGAAACACATGTGTGTGGGTGTTTGTGCCGATGGCTCAGTCCAACTGTCAACAGGACGCTCTGTGGCAGCCTATACGTTTTACATGATCACCTACACACACATACCACTAGTATCAAGCAACTAGCTGGACACGACACAACAAACTGCACTGTAGTTAGCTTTCAGTATATTAATACTAAATACTTGTGGAGTAATTTTATTTAGGGTTAGGCCAATAGGTGTGCAAGAGGTCCGGAGATAGAAACACAGGCGGGGGTCATGAGATTTGGAGAGACGGGGAGCATGAGGGAGGGACGGGGAGAGTGTGGGAAGACGGGGGGCATGAGGGAGGACGGGGAGAGTGTGGGAAGACTGGGGGCATGAGGGAGGGACGGGGAGAGTGTGAGAAGACGGGGGGCATGAAAAATCGCCAAATGAAGGCGTAAACAACAGTGGAATGAAGGAAAGTTAAAGAAAGGAGGTGACGACGACATTTACGTGTGTTATGAGGCGAGACAACACAACTCTACTGCCTGTCTTGCTCGATACCTTTGATGTCCAGATATTCCTAAACCTCCTTATGGAGGTTAAGGAATTACAAAATATAAATATAATTTTAGGAATTACAAAATACTTCTTCTATCTCATACTTCTATCCGAGGTTTTGCATTCTTCAGTGGCCAACTTTGCCATGTTATGTCATTTTCTAAACTATATACGTGCACCATTAATATTAATCATAGTACTAAATGCTTAAGTCACTGCTAACTTTCTTTTCGCTTCGTTTTCACGGCAAAGACATAGTATTAGCTTAGATTACGGCAGTTCATAATGTACAATAGTTTACAGTAAACGCGCATCTGGCACACCATATCTGACGTCACTTTACATAGAACACGAAGTTCGATCTCTACAGGCATTATTTAAATGTTATTTCCAGCTAAATGTCTGGTCTACAACCTGATAGATATTAATAAACATTATGAGGGTGAAAGCAATAGATTAAATATTGCTCCAGGCATTATTTAAATGTTATAATGTCCAACCACTTGGGCTGGATGGTAGAGCGACGGTCTCGCTTCCTGCAGGTCGGCGTTCAATCCCCAGCCGTCCAAGTGGTTGGGTATCATTCCTTCCCCCCGTCCCATCCCAAATACTTATCCTGATCCCTTCTGAGTGCTGTATAGTCATAATGGCTTGGCGCTTTCTGATAGTTCCTTTCCCTTCCCTTCCAGCTAAATATGCAAATTAAGTTATGTCGTTTCGTTATACTTTAGCTAAACAGCACAGCGCCACGTTGGTCTATTTCCAAATATCCGAGTGCACAGTGAACAAGTTTTGTAGCACAGTGCTCTAAGTCTGTGTCTACTAATAGCACTGCACCCTTTGGGCGTGTATCAAAATAACGCAGTGCCTCACGGGGCTGTGTTTAAAGAGCCCCCGTATCGTACGCTCCTTGATGAACCTAATATCAACTAAAACAAACCAGTGTGTTAAACCTTCAGGATTTGTCATTTATACAATTGACCGAAAGGTTTCCCAAATATTGGTTAAATCGGGGTGTCATTGTCGTAAAAGGAAGCTGTATGGAAAAATATTGAAGATATCCTGAGGAGAAAGTGCAAAAAAATTAACAGCCAGATAAGTAAAATAAAGGCTCGAGGGCTTTTTACATCATGGAACTAAAACTGGACTCTAATCTGGAGGGTGAAAACTTCGGCGCGACAAAGAAATTTGCGACGACAACGACTCAGACGTCGTCGCAAAATATGACCAGTCTGAGCCTCTTCTCCTATGCTCGCTTTCGCCCCCAGAATCGCATGAACACCATCGAGTCCCGACTGAAGGCTCTCCAGGGCCAGGTGTCTGAGGCCGGAGCACCAGCAGCAGCCATCACACCCACACCGACTTCCCCGACCTTCCCAACTCCTCTTCCTCCCTACTCGGCTGGAGGCAGGCAGAAGGTCGATCAGGAGAAGGCGGTGAAGCAGGGGAAGGGGGCGGGGACATCATCGACGACGACGACGACGGAGGCCAGTGTCCACGCCACCGGCACCACCGTCACCTCCAGTGTCACCTCTGTTATCCAAAATGTCATCAAATTTGAAGGTGAGTTGCAATCTGTTGTATGTTGTAAACTCTAAACGTTAGTTTCCATTTTTTGGGCCAAACTCGAGGGTATTTTCCTATTAAGCATTTTTATATTCCAAATCGGTAGCCCGCTTCGCCGTTACAATAGTTTTGAGGTTTAATTTCTACTGACAATTTATTTTTAATTTTTTAATTTTGCATATGACTATTTTTAATGAACCAAACCACATGCTGAATATTTTTGTACATTTCAAATACAATTTAAATTCATGTAAACATTTACGCTGCACGTTTAATGTAAAAAATAAGGTGATGTGTCTTGGTACTACTATTTTTATTTATAATAATATTAATAGCATGTTCTCATCTGGCTTTCTTGATTCATATTGACAAAATTTTAATTTTACAAAAAAATATTAAGGGCATAAGACGCTGAAGGAGAAGTGCCATTTTAAAGGTTAAGATTAGCAAATATTTTTGATTGATATTGAAAGTAGACATCCTGTATAAAAATAGAAAAAACATTGATCCAATATAAAAGGTAGAGGCTTGATCCTGTATAAGAGTTTAAACATATCTGCTCCTATTTAAACAAAATATAAAGGGGACTGGTATATAAAAGACAAAATAGTGGTCTTATATAAAATGCAATCAGTTGACTAGTCCTATATATAATATTACTAGTCCCACGTAAGAATTAGAAATAGGATTAGCCCTATATAAAAATGTAAAAAGTGAAATGGTCGTTTGTAAATGTAAACAGTTAAATGGTCCTTTGTAAATGTAAAAAGAGAACTGTCCTATATAAAATGTAGAAATAGGACTGGTCCTATATACAGTGTAAAAAAGGGAATTAATCGTTCTATGTGGTATAGTATAGATTCTCATTATCGGGGACAGGAATCCAGTTGGATTTATCGAGAGCTTCCTAGCCACGGGCGAGGTTGTCTGGGCGGTCACCCATCCATTGGTGGCCTTACCATGAGTGATTGAGTGACCCAGCATCATCTACTACACCGCGCCTTCTGAGCGCTAAGCCAAGACGAGTCATCTGTTTGGTTTATAACTGCAGCTCTTACATAAGGCTTAAAATATGACGGGTTATATGTTAGGTTTAAAGAGACAAGTTGTGGTTTAAAGTGACAAGTCTTACTTAAGACTAATCTTGTTTTAGTTAAGAGTAGGTGACATTTAAGAGCCAGGAGATGGAGTACTGAGCGGCTGTGGTGAGCTTTACAGTAAGCGAGGCATTTCAATTAATTCATTTATTATGCACCCCATACCCATCCCGTGGGCGGTGGTGGAAAGGTTTACAGAGGCACATAGTGGGTCAGCTTGAAGAATGAATACGAAGGAACCCGTATATAAGAACTGTTCGTACCTTGAGTTTAAGGTTAGGGGGACGTAGGCCGTGTTTAAGATTGGGCTGCATTTAAAGGTATGATGTAAATGTGGCTCATAAAAGGTTAGGAAGAAGAGAACGAAAAGCAAGTATGATTATGTAGCACAGGCGAGGGATATGAGGACAGCCTTGACGCTGGGATAACACGCCTCGTGTTCCCAACCCATCCTACTAAAACGAAAGTAATCATAGTAACTATTTACTGGACACTATAACAAGATGTAGTGATGGAACAGAAAGTTGACTTTTGCATTACTGAATGTGGACAAACCGGAAACAAATTTTCATCTGTAACATAAATATAAGACAACCTCTCCTAGCTATCCTTGGTCTAATACACGTTATCTTTTGCCTAATATAGTACATATATGTGCTATACTAGGCCTAGGGACATTTTAGTTTTGTTTTATCATTATTTTTCAGACTCTATTTAAGTGGTCATTTCAGGAGGATGGGCTGCAGCTTATAACTTACCCGAAGCCATCTCGTGTTAGGAAGTTGTTTATTATAACTCTAAGAGTGATACAGATTATAATATAATTATTGTTGTGTGTGTTGTGGCAGAGAGCGTGTTGAACACCGAGGGAGGGTTGCGGGCCCCCTCGCCCCTGCTCCACCCCCTCGCCACGCCCCAGACTCCTCGCCCGTCCTCATCCTCGCCTCCCTCGACAAGAGCATCCTCCAGGTGAGTACTCAACTTGGATTTGTTGTACTTACCTATCAGTGTCTACGGGGGAGTGAGGTTATGGGGCCCCGCCTACTGAGTTTAAAAGTTGACCAGGCCTACCGGTTGGTCGTCTGGTCAACCAGACTCTTGGACGCGGCTGCTCGCAGCCTGACGTATGAATCACAGCCTGGTTGATCAGATATTCTTTGGAGGTGTTTGTCGAGTTCTCTCTTGAACACTGTGATAGGCCGGCCAGTTATGCTCCTTATGTGTTGCGGGAGAGTGAACAGTCTTGGGCCCTTTATGTTGACGGAGTTCTCCCTCAGCGTACCTATTGCACCTGTGCTTTTCAACGGGGGTATTGTGCACATCCTGCTATGCCTCCTGGTCTCATGTGATGTTATTTATGTGTTCAGATTTGGAACCAGTCTCTCTGATATCTTCCACAGTCCACTACCAGTCATAGTAATGGGTGATGGTACTGTGCTCCTGAGAGAGCACAATAACACAGTCCACTACCAGTGGACTGCTCTAGGATCTGCTTGTGCATATCACTGGTTGCAGACAATGCCACGTCTGAACAAGAATGATTTTCAAGACAAGACACAGTGTATGCAAAACCGTCAATAGTGAACATGGCGACACCATCACGGAACAAGGTGATGGCAGGTTAAGCACACATAGTGCCACTTGCTAACGGAAAGTATTTGCTTCAGTCCAACACAGCTTCAGACAGCACGTGGCCTCACGTAAACAAAGCTGGCTCACGTGCTTGCCCAAAATATAAACAAAAGCTCGTAGCCTGAGTGATGGGGTATTTGTTCGCTACATTGAAACACAACAGTTATGTGCATTTTTGTTTAGTTTTTTCGCATTCCTTTGACTGTGGACGAAGTGTATAAGGCGAACGAGTGTGCTTACCTGTGTGTGTAGAATGTTTACCCGCATCATGGCCGTGTACCACTAGCATGGGAGTCAAGGGGTGTGTGTAGGGTTGGGCTGAAGTGTGTAGAGCGTGAATGGGTGTATAACGTACCATATAGTTTTGCTCCCAGGAGAGTAGTGTTGACATTGTATATATTACCATTGTAAACTTGAGATCGTAGGTGTATGTTCACCTTGTGGGCTTGACTTAAGACTATCTTGCCGGGGTTACCTTGACCTTGAGGTTACCTTGAGATGATTTCGGGGCTTAGCGTCCCCGTGCCCCGGTCCTCGACCAAGGTCTCCTAGTTGCTGCACTGGTCAACCAGGCTGTTACACGCAGCTGTTCGCAGTCTTACGTATGAATCACAGCCAGGTTGATCAAGTATCCTTTGAAGGTGCTTATCGAGTTCTCTCTTGAACACTGTGAAGGGTCGGCCAGTTATGCCCTTTTGTGTAGTGGAACCGTGTTGAAGTCTCGGGCCTCTGATGTTGATAGTTCTCTCTCAGAGTACTTATTGCACCTCTGAGGACGGGTGGGGGGGGCCTCATCATTATTAAACAAATTCCTTCTTCCTTGCATTACTAAACTTATTGTTGGGGTACTACGAGATACGTATAAATTGGGGGTACGTTATATGAGACCTATGCATCGCTTGTTGAGGCTCGCCTAGCTAAGGACGAGGCTATGTTGGCCAGCCCTGAGGCTCACTCTTCGGGATTTATTGTGTAGGCTGGGATAGGTGGGGGAGGCCTCACCTGCCCAAACTCATAACTGGATGTTTTACATTGTGTAAGAGGGAAGTGTCTTGTTATGTTGCTGCTGCATATTCCTGTCTTCCACCCCTACCTCTCAACCTCCTTGATACCTGCTTGATGGGGTTCTGGGAGTTCTTCTACTCCCCAAGCCCGGCCCGAGGCCAGGCTTGACTTTTGAGAGTTTGGTCCACCAGGCTGTTGCTTGGAGCAGCCCGCAGGCCCCACATGTCCACCACAGCCCGGTTGGTCCGGCACTTCTTGAAGAAAACTATCTAGTTTTCTCTTGAAGATGTTCACGGTTGTTCCGGCAATATTTCTTATAGTCACTGGGAGGATGTGAACCGTGGACCTCTGATGTTTATACTGTACAGTGTTCTGTGACTGTGCCTATGGCACTCCTGCTCTTCACTGGTTCTATTCTGTTTATTATACTATATAGGGTATTATACTACCTTACCTTCCTCCTTCCTTAACCATCCTCCCTCTTATTCTACCTTTCTACCTCCCTCCGGCTGTACCTCCTGCCTTCCCTTTTTAGTTCCTACCCTACCTCCCTCCTGCATCTCTCACCCACCCTCTCTCTCTCTCTCCAATACACTCCCACTCCTCCCCACTCCCTTTCCTACCGTCTCATTTATTAAAACTTTTCTTACATTAATCTGGAAAAACGCCTTTGTAGATAGGGGGAGCGTGTGTGGTAGAGAGGAAGGGAGGGTGAGGGGGGTGTAAACGAGCCATGTAGAGGGCAAGCACTAAGCTTGAGGCCGCTGGCTTCCTGTCCTGGGTGTTAGGTGTGGGGTATCCATCACTCCGGGAAGCGTGCTCCACGCTGGAAGACTTCACACAACAACACTTACACACATTTGTTGGGTGGAAGTGAACAGGGTGTAATGTGTCTGGGGGTGTGGTGATGACTCTGGCTGTAATATGGTGGAGGTGTAGTGAAGTGGAGGAGCCGGTCGGCCGAGCGGACAGCACGCTGGACTTATGATCCTGTGGAACAGGGTTCGATCCCGGGCGCCGGCGAGAAACAACGGGCAGAGTTTCTTTCACCCTATGCCCCTGTTACCTAGCAGTAAAATAGGTACCTGGGTGTTAGTCAGCTGTCACGGGCTGCTTCCTGGGGGTGGAGGCCTGGTCGAGGACCGAGCCGCGGGGACACTAAAGCCCCGAAATCATCTCAAGATAACCTCAAGATAAGACGCTGGGTGTGGTGCTCCCTATACTCACTAACTTACCTGTCTCTCACAAGTTTCCTTGATACATGATCTATGTCTTCCCGTTTTATATTCTGTCCACTTCCGTACTTACCTACACTTACGTCCTCCTCTTGAGCCTTCCTTCATCTCTTCCTTCTATCTTCATCTGCCATGCTCACATTCTGGCGGTAATAAGAATATCTCCGACGCCTCCAAGGATCTGATGGGACTGAGGTATACCGACTTGTCGCACTCTGCCTCTTCGAACACCTCATATTTTATGGAGAAACCGCCGCCTCGGGCACCTTTGTGTGAGCGAGTCTTCCAGTAGTGGATGAGAGGGATAACCCTTCAGATGTTGGCTATTGCCTGCTTAGTACTGCCTTTGGCACTGGGGTAGGTATGGGCATGTGGTACTGTGACATGTCTACAGTAACTGATGACGTGATATGG
The DNA here is from genome assembly GCA_020271785.1 of Procambarus virginalis. Lineage (NCBI taxonomy): Eukaryota > Metazoa > Arthropoda > Malacostraca > Decapoda > Cambaridae > Procambarus > Procambarus virginalis. Next base: position 6,123,203 of record WNGS01142304.1, on the reverse strand, counting down.
TTTCTGATATCGTGTCTCTTCTGCAACCCGTCCTCACAAATTCGTATAGTCAATATTGACTTATTAAATACGTGCATAGGTGACATACTAAACATAATAGTTTCCCTTGAAAAGCTTCATAGAAAACACCGACCTTACCTAACCTACTTAGTATGTTAAGATAAGCATCTTACTGCTTCGTAATTACAATTATTACCTAACCTATCCTATAATGGTTAGGTAACAATTGTAATTACGAAGCTATAAGATGCTTATTTTAACATACTAAGTAGGTTAGGTAAGGTCGATGTTTTCTATGAAGCTTTTCAAGGGAAACTATTATGTTTTAGTATGTCACCTATGCACGTAACTAATAAGTCAATATTGGACTATACGAATTTGCGAGGACGGGTTGTCTTCTGGGTGTATGGTTTCTAATATGGGTATGCAATACAGAATGATGGTAACTCCCACTGGGTAATGTCTTCGCCCGTGCTGTAATTTGTATTTACTCGACTGTATGTTAGTGTCCTATACATTACCATCATGGTGAAAAGTTGGTATATATATATATATATATCTATATATACACAACTGAATGAAAGAGAATGAGATACATGTAGTGGAACAAAATACAGACATAAATATTCATTCCCAGTGTGGCTTTCCAGTTCTTTGCCATTTTGCCAAGACTCTTCTCAAGACTTAAAATAAACTCATTCAAATATGACCAGATTTCATATTTCGTCATATGGTTCCAGACATGGGGCACTGTATTGACCTATTTGTTGGGCGATGTTTTTGACCTGGTCGCCCGTGCCCATCTCCCCCCGTGCAGAAAAAAAAGGTTTATCGACAATTGGCGGTCTTCGCGTGTTTTGGTTGTTAGTGAGATTGTGAGATTTCCTTTGTTGCGTGAACTCTGTAAGGATGGAAGTGAGTAGTTGGGAGAACCAGAGTTATTGGTAAGAGCCAGCAGTCTTCCTCCCATTGGTGGCGGGAAGGACCGTGTCTTCACGGATGGGTGGGGCTGGAGGAACAGCGGTCGTAGGGACATCAGCTAGGTTCTGTGAAAGATCGTGGGGGGGGGGGAAACTATTTCTCGGAGGAGTCTCTGGAAGTCTGGGCTACTTCACGAAACGAGGGAAGAGACGGGAGTGGGACCACTTCATGAGGTAAGAGAAGATGGGGGACAAGTTCATGAGGTAAGAGAAAATGGGGACAAGTTCCTGAGGCAAGAGAAGATTGGGGACAAGTTCATGAGGCAAGATAAATAACAGTAAAAGATGGACTCGTATAAAAAATATATTTTGCGTGTAATACGGGAGAAAAAGCTTTAGAGGATGTGAAACACAAGAATGACAAGGAAGTGTGCTCAGGACCACTACGAATCAGTGACAATGACGCAAATAGAATATTTGTTTAGATATTTTCTCTTGATTTGTACAAGTACCGAGTAATTTGT
>WNGS01142304.1:6100690-6121734 GCA_020271785.1 Procambarus virginalis | reverse complement strand
TATAAAATTTGAAAACAATAATAATATTATTATAAATATAGTGTAAATAGGCATTTATAATAAATGTAAAGTATAAAGGCATGCAGTGTTTTTTACATCACGGGGAGAAACTCACTTTTGTGAAAAAGACGAGAGTTGTCAACAAGTTGTTTTCGGAGAGGCATTTTGTGTTGGTTAGCCTAGTCGAGGTCCTCTTTGGCTTTTAATCGTGGTGTTTTATTTTTCACTTTTTAAATTTTTTGATGCGTTGCTGCTTAACTTTTGAATTATTGAATTTGTAACCCTTACCACCTGCGGAGGAAAGGTAGTGTGTGTGTGTGTCCATCCGTTCGTGACACTTCTTTATTGACGAATGTGACAAGATTGCAACACTATTTTTTGTCAATAATTTATTCAGAATTTCAGTTATCGTATATGTCAATTATCGTCGGTTAAGTATCGTTAAGTATCTCACTCTTTCGTGTTTGTTTATATTTTCACATGGTTTACTAAATGGTACAAAAAGTCGTGTGATACCATTTTTTTACTATTATTAGCTTTTAGGATTTCAAATTTCAAAATATTTAATGACTAATAAATGCTGCAGACTACTTTGACAGTTTATTATAAGATATATTGCCCTTTATGTACGGACTATTTACATGTTCTGCATATTTGCCACATAAATTCTTAATATGACATGTGCAATTTATCTACATCTGTAACTCTCATTGTTTTGCGTGTAAACGTTTTGCAGTAATAATTTTTTGTACGTTTTTATATATTGGGTTAAATTTGGCATTATTGGAAAATACGGGGCTTACCCCCGCACTTTTATTCTCTGCCTTTGTTAGTTTTGAGGATCCGCGCCAACAGCCAGAGGTCCTTTGTTCGTGTCGGGATTATTATTTGTTTCCAGTTTCTCCAATGTCTTCTTGCTCATTTTACCCGAGTCCGCTGACTGACGTTCTTGAAGCTTCTTAGATTTGTCGTGATCAAGTGAATCTAAATGATTAGGCTTTTACCGGCCCTCCTGCATTTTATGTGGAACCTTATTTCATCAGAAAAGCCAAGTAGATCAATCTATAGATGGGATTTACGACCGTCTAGTCTGGTCTCCAGGGGTGTTTTAGCGTGGAGTTGCCTCGCATAGCTAAGTACCAGTAGCAATCCAATTCAAATGGTGCGATATTCGATATGCGGAAGTAGCTTTAACTTTAGGGCACTAGGACTCATTCCTGTTGCTTTGATATGATGTTACTTACTAAGAGCTCCACGCTCGCCCTGTGGGGAGGTACTGGAAAGATTTCATAGGCACACAAAAGATTCCAAAATTAGACGCCAATACCATTTTAGCTAGCAAGTTATTGTGATAATGAAATATTCTCGATAGGCAAATTTGGGATATATGGCTAGTATTTTAAGTAATATATTATTGTGCTTTATATATATAGTAATATATATATAAAGTTCTCTTTAATATTTAAGATACAGTATAACTTTTGTGATATCTTGGATTTTATTATATTCAAACAGTGTAAGGGTCACTTGAATTACTTGCAACTTGAATTACTGACTTAGTTAAGGTAGGTTACGTTAGGACAAGTTAGGTTTGATCAAATTTGTTAGTTTTAACTCAAATTATATGTGATGTCATGAAAAGCTTTATCATTCCATAAGAAAAAACATGTGAAAAATATATAATTTCAGGAAAATTCTGATTGTTAGGCAACTTGGCCTATTAGGTACATATATATATATATATATATATATATATATATATATATATATATATATATATATATATATATATATATATATATATATATATATATATATATATATATATATATATATATATATATGACTGTCAGACCACGGAGGAAAATTGAAACAGGAATTTCCTTAAGTACTTTCGTATATTAATACATCTTCAGAAGGACTAGGAGTAGTATATTAATACATCTCCACTCCTTCTGAAGATGTATTAATATACGAAAGTACTTAAGGAAATTCCTGTTTCAATTTTCCTCCGTGGTCTGACACTGTCACATTTTTAATCACGTATTTATTTTTCGTGATTTACACACACACACACACACACACACACACACACACACACACACACACACACACACACACACACACACATACATACATACATATATATATATATATATATATATATATATATATATATATATATATAGATATAAACATGAAGGTATGGGTGTTTTGGGATTACAGCACATTCGTTTACATTCTTGAAAGTAAAGTGTGCGGGTGAGAGTGCATATTTGGGACCGTGTTCACGCTAATCTTGAAAGTTTGTCCCATAGTGCGTGTTTTGGGCTAAGCGAGGATGAAAGTACATTGAGATGTGCGTGTGTGTGTACTCAAGGTGATTGGGTGCACGTCTGCAAGGTCGTGTATGTGGGAGGGAATGTTGGTGCGTGTGTGTGTGTGTCTTGGTGTGATGCCAGATTAACCACCATATGAATGCTGACAGGGGGGAGGGGATGTGTATGGTATTAGATGGTGCGGGAAGAGGTTCATGTTGATGAAAGACCCGCTGCTGTCACTTGTTGGAAAAGTTGTAGAGGAATCGGGAGCTGTTTAGCTCTTTAAAGGTTAGAACGAAAACACCGATAATGATTTATTTTTTGAGCTAGTCGCTCTCCTTGTATATGCCTACTAGGCTTATTGAAATATTTATTATTGTTGTTTACGGTTATTATTATCAAGTTACATTATTGCATCTTCTAATATTTCGTGAATGCGTGAGGTTATTGGGCATTTTACACTAGATATCGGCTCCATAATACGGAGGTTAGTAAATTTGTTTGTAGACGGTATCTGGGAGTAATGATCTTTAAGGAACAACAAGTAACTTATTAATTCAAATATCTTATTAATAAGATATTTGGTATGATAAGTAATATCCTTCAACCTTAGCAAAACAGTGAGACTCCATTTTATAATAATGGGCATTTTGGTCCGGTTTAATGCAAAATGGAAATGAATCCGCTTTTGTGCATAGAACAAAGGATGGCAAAGCAAATATGCAAATGGATGAAAGGCTCAAACAAACAAGAGGTAGAAATATATTTTAAATCATAACCAGTTCAGTCAGGTTTCCTCAGTCACAAGTAGACCAATCACTAAAGTGCTCAGCAAACCAATCAGAAAGCACCACTAGGAAACTGGGGCAAATGAAATGGCAAGAAATCGTAGAAAACGCATTAGTCTGCACCTGACAGTGAAGGCAGGCAGATGCCATCATAGTGGAAGGGTCTGGATATTTCACGTTTTTGCCTAAGAGGCGGCCGATGGCAAAATTCCGAGGAGAGCACGAGCGTCGGGTATCCAGGGAGACCAGGCCAGCGCCTGGTACCTACGACACTTTAACAAGCGTTCAGTGTCAGCTGCCAGATGAGGGTCCCATTTTTGTGACATTCACCCACAGTTGGCCTGGGGAAGCGGATGGCTTGCTCTTACCACCTGAAGAGTTAAGGTTCATCGTCTCCAGGAGGAAGTCCCCGCGCTCGACCATAGCTCACCACCAGGAAGCGTGGACATGAGGTCAGTGAGGAACTAAACAAGCCTGATAGTTCTGGAATTCATTTTGTTTACCAAAACTGCTCCGCAGTTGACGTAGAATTTGGCATTGATACGAAAATATAGCACTAACGCTCCAATAATTTTTGGAACGTATCCTAGTGTCACAAAAATGCTAATTTAGTTTAACATTTGTTTATGAATTATTACCCGAGGTTAGGTGAAGGGGCTTTGTATGCATTACTGGCCTTGAGTAATGTACGTGGTGTCATATAATATGGGCAGCGGAGAGCCGTTATTGTATTGATAAGGTTATCTTGAGATGATTTCGGGGCTTCTTAGTGTCCCCGCGGCCCGGTCCTCGACCAGGCCTCCACCCCCAGGAAGTACCCCGTGACAGCTGACTAACACACAAGTACCTATTTTACTGCTAGGTAACAGGGGCATAGGGTGAAAGAAACTCTGCATATTGTTTCTCGCCGGCGCCTGGGATCGAACCCGGGACCACAGGATCACAAGTCCAGCGGTCCGCTCGGCCGACCGGCTCCCTAGAGGTAAGGTGAGGTAACCCACTGACAATTCTTTCGGGTTTTCTTTTGAGTTATGTGCATTTTGTTATTATTATTTGTTGCTTGTATCACATATGTAACTATTTGGGTTACTGTACCTTACCTTGTGTAGCTTCCTGGGATCAATAGCCCCGCGGCCCGATCTCCAAACATGCCTCCATAGTTGTAATAATTGTAATAAATGTAATAATTGTAGTAATCAGTTGGTTTCTGGATGCTGAGCTTTTCCTCTCCCGAGAAAATCTTGGGAGCAGGACGGCGGAGTAGAACTAGCGTCCTACTCTAAAAGATTTTCTCATAGATACGTCGCATTATTGTGGTTTTCTTGTGTACTTTCCTCTCCCCTTTGAGTGTGCAGTTACAGTATGTGGGACTGTGCAATGTATCATATTGTCTTGGTATTAGGTATAGGTATTTGCGTGTGAGCGTATGCGCGCGCAAGTGCGTGTTCTTCTGGCTTGAGTGAACAGCTGCAAGGCTCGCATTATCATGAAGGAAAACTGGTATCACCTTCCTCATGGAAAATGTATGTAGTTACCCGCATTCATGATGTAAGTTGTATATATGCATAGAAAAGTGTACCTTTCTGTGTATATAGTCTGGCAACCCCCCTCCCTCTAAGTCAATATTTAGTTATGGAATATTCCAAGAGGTCGTCTGGGTTAAAAGCCAGATCGCTAACAGTGCAAACTGTCCTCTCGAATAATACATCACATTTCGACGTCGTATTCTCCAACGGGTAAAATATGATGTTCAATACGTCAATGATAGCTGTTCGCAAACGTCCACGTTTACTGTGTGAGAGGGTCTTCTATAGGGGTGGTTACATTAGCTTCGGGCAAATTAGTACATCATTTTCAGTCCGTTGTGGCAACTCGAGAGGACGGGCTGAGAAGTGAATGCAATAAAACATTGCTGCGTGCATGATACAAGTGTTATTGTGTAGCAGTGCCCGGTAGAAATGTTTTACCCCCAGAATAATGTTGCGAGGAAGATACAAAGTCTTGAAAACTGTAATAATGGAAAATATATTATGTTTAATGTATAAATCCACGATGAAATATGCCAGAAGCGAAAAGTATTACTGCACACATTATTGGAATTCCACAAGGAAGATAATTTAGAAGACAAATTACAATGCCTTGCATATTGAAATATTGCAAGCAAGTAGGTTAAAACGTTGCCAAACGCCAACACAGAGCCTGGAATATGGCAACTCCGTCGAGAGGAATAAATGGGTGTGGGCTGTTCCCGGAGATTTGTTACGGGGTAAACGATTGGCCTGGACGGAAGGAGAAAGTTTAATTTGTTAACTCTTTCGCAGGGAACCAAAAACTTGCAGGATTTGATTGGTTAGCGCTAGGATGGTGGCTGGTTGGTGGTCCTGGGAATGGCAGGGGAAGTTGGTTTGGTTTATGTCCTGAGTACTAAGTAATGTATGTATGTATGTATGTGTTCGCTTTGCAGGGTGACTGGTGGGTGGGGCAGAACTGTCATAAGCGGATCGGGGTCGCCTCCATTGCCTCCTTTTAAGAGGATTCGACTTCCATGACGATCCCCATGAAGTTGGCGAGAATGAAATGGTGGGCACCGACTCTTTATAGTTTCATCATCTGTTCATAATATTACAGAATTCAGATAGTGATATACAAAACGCATGATCTGATGGCAGACTTGCATTTCGGGGGCTCCCAACACTTTAAATGATGTAACCTTTTGGGGTGGACCCCCCCCCCCTCTGGCACCGCCGGGTACCCAATCTGTATATTAAATATTTGTATAATGTTCGGTAGACTCGTGGGATACCGTGGAGTATGTACAGTGGCTCTCCGGGTTGGTGTCGGGTGGTTGGTCACTGGAGAAGCCTCGCTGAAACATTTTGACCACAAATAATTCGAAATCTAACACTTTGTACTGTTTTCATGCGTAAAAAAAAGTGCTGATTTACCCGATTTTATCAGAGGAACACCACCTCCAGTAGCCTCGACGGGAACAGGAAGGCAGCGGCTTGTCAAAGGCCCACTATCTTTTCCCCCGTCCATTATTCCTGAGGATTATTTTTCAGCTGAATTTTAAGGTGATGCAAGAAAGGCAAACGAGGCCGCCTGTTATACGAGGCATGACTCACAAGGCGCGCGCGCTGCCGTAAGTTTACACATGTGGTACACATGCCAGAATTGGCCAGCGGGGGGAGGGGGGCCATCGCTCCCCACCCTGCTCACTCCACCCACATTGTGTTGACTCTCCTCAACGGACAACTTGTTACTGTTATATTTTGAGCGTATTCCAAACACTTAATTTTCTTGATATACGTTTTTATAATGCTATTGATAGGTATATTAGAGAGAATCATACAGAAGTATTTAGTGGATTTCTTCCACGCAGGCTCTGGTTAACGGTATAGGGTTCACCCGGGCTGTGGACATTTATTGGTTGGAATAGGCCTATGCAGTTTGGTCTTCAGGCTTTCAGAACCAAAGGGTTTGGCAAGCCTGGGGACTGAAGGAACTTGAGGGTAAGGCTGAAATCTCTGGAAACAGAAAGAGGACGGCGGCGAGAGGGATAGAAAGATCAGTGTCCTATCCACTGTGGATTGAAGTAGTCATGTTCTTCAAGTATTTTGATGTTGTATTCTTCTCTCTTCAACTGCATCAAGCTGCACGGCGGCATGGACGGCTTGGTGGCTAGCTGAGGGCGAGGAGGAGGAGAGACTCAGTCTTGTCGGTGTTGGCTTGATGGCGTGCTGTCTTGGAGGGTATACTGGCGGTGGCTCCTAAGAGCTGTAGGTGAGGTCTGTCTTGATGGCTGTGTTAATTTCTGGGAGGTTATTCTTGGACATGGTCCTTCATTCTTCCGTCCTCAGGCCTCTTCTGTCTTCCTTCTTTTGACTGCTTCTCTTCTTCCTTGCTTCGTCAGTCTTCGTCGCAATTTGGGGTAAACTGGCATTTATACATATGCAGGAAAATATATGTTGGGATACACAAGCAGGTGATAAATAAAATTGTAGCTTCTTCGTTGAGTAAATGTGCCCTAGCAGGCTCGTGTAAAGTAATAATATATAAATAATAATGCTAATCATAATAGTGTCTCAGTCGATAAAATATATATTTTTATTATTGATAATAATATAATAGTAATATTATCAATAACCTTAAGATTAATATGTACAGTTTTCACATAGATTAAATCCATAGATAGGAAGAAAGGGGTTGCATCCGGTTAACTATAAGAGCCATAGTCGGCACCTCACCAGACAGCCAGCTGCAAGGGCTGAGTGAGGAGGACCGCGCAGGATAAGGATCGTCAAAGCCCCGTCCCACCTCGTCCACCAGTTCCTCCGTCAGTTGTCTCACGTCTGTCGTCCGCGTCTTCACCGGTTCGCCGTGTTCCTGGTCGTGTGTGTGTGTGTGTGTGTGTGTGTGTGTGTGTGTGTGTGTGTGTGTGTGTGTGTGTGTGTGTGTGTGTGTGTGTGTGTGTGTGTACATATATAAACAGACATATTTTTAGGGAATGTATAGTGTGCTGAACTCTCCTTCAGTACACCCAAACAAAAGTATAAATTGGAGGTTGGATTCGTTCGTAAAATGGTGGTGCTACACCTCGAGTAGTGTGCACAGCTGATCGACCAGTGAACTGTGGCGTAGGAGGTAAATTCTGGCTTGGACAGTCTACCCTGATCGTTTGGGGGAGCCTGGAGAATTTACGCATCAACAGGAGGGTTGGAGAGAGGGGAGCTTGCCATTGGTCATGACCCCTTCCTCTCTCTCTCTCTCTCTCTCTCTCTCTCTCTCTCTCTCTCTCTCTCTCTCTCTCTCTCTCTCTCTCTCTCTCTCTCTCTCTCTCTCTCTCTCTCTCTCTCTCTCTCTACTCACACACCTTCCCACCTGTCTGCGATTATTTGGCTATTGCCCCTGCACACTTCTTCTCCCCGTTCTCTTCTCTCTTTTCCTTCCTCCTTTGCTCTTCTCCGTTTTCATCCGGACATGGAAAGCTTAGTGAGGCTTTAAAGGTTTTAGGGATGCGAAGGCTAGTGGACTCTTGGGTGGTTTGTGGGTTTGATGGCTATGGAGCTTTAGAATTTTAGGCAGGTTCTGAAGGCAAGTGTGAGGTTGAGATGTTTGTGAGGTTGTAGATCGGGGAGAACTCGGAAAGTTCGCGGAGATCCAGGGATATTTGGGCTGTTGAACTTAGTGGGCCGCATAAGGTTTCTCGATTCCACGGATATGTTTTTGGCTGCAGAACTTAGGGGCTTGCATAAGTTGGAAATCCAGGGAGGTGCAGGACTGCAGGAGTCGGCATGGACATAGATTCGTAGAGATACAAGGATATACAGGGCTTGAGACCTTGGGGAGTTGTATTGGTTTATAGCGATCATCCATGTTATGAAGGTCATTTGCACCTGAAGAACTTATATAAATAGACTCACCAACCAGGGGCCTGATTCACAAAGTAGTTACGAACCTGTACATCTTTTCTCAATATTTGGCGGCTTTGTTTACAATTATTAAAAAGTTCGTGAGCTCCAAAGCACCAGGAGGCTGTTTATAACAATAACAACAGTTGACTGTTTAATAGATGTAACCAACGCCGTCAAAGATTGAGAAAAGATGTACACGTTCGTAAGTACTTGCGTAACTGCTTTGTGAATCTGGCTGCAGGCTTCCACAAGAGGAATTAACTCTGGATATCAGTAATAGGTAAATCACAAGGCGAGTGAGATCCTTGGGATGCAGAGCTTTTGGCCGGTTCCAGAGGTCACTTTTATTATAAATATTAGCGGTTGAGCAATAAGGCTTCAATGTTGGCTGTAGTTTTCCAGGCAGTTACGCTTTGCATATAAATATTTGTGGAATTTCGAAATTAATAATTCTTCAAATTTCAATGCGACTTCAGAGCTTAATAGTTACACAAAATTTAATGTGTCGCCAGCGAGTGTTGTCGTCCAGTCGTTGTTTATTGGAAATTAAGTACTAAAGAAGCCCGGGCACAATGGTCTACGTCCTCGACTATCAATCGAGGGACCCGGGTTCAATTCCCTGGCAGGACAGAAACGGGTGCCCGTGTTAATGTAACGACCTTTCCCCCGAGTGCGAGACCATAAGACTGGACGGAAAGGAGCTTCTCTACCGTGACATTCGCGTCCTCATACCAAATCGTCAAGTGAATTACGCGATGTGAATATTATTTATTATTATTATTTTAATGACATGGGGAACTAATTGCTCTTAGGTGTGTCTGGAAACCCAGCGAGGTTAACAGTTTATGGCTGTTGTGCTCTCTAGTCCTCTGTACATAAGGGGCATAACTATCCAATCTCTGACCGTCTTCAAAAGCTAACTTGATAAACACCTCCAAAGGGAACTGGCGATTTTTGATGCGCAGATGAAGGACAGTGGTCGAGGCCTGAGCTAGTGTAGCTCGCTCACTCCCTCCACTGTTCTTCCGTAAAATCCAACCGTAATAATATAGAATTATTGGATTACTTAGCGGCGGGTGTGGAATACAATGTGATTTTTAACGAGCTTTATAGAGATGACTCACGGCAGCGGGTGTGGAAGGCAAACTCAGAGCAGAGTTTGTATTCCACCAACACTGATTTTTTTATTTGTGGCGGGAGCTCTCTGAACTGCTCTCTGTATAGAGCTCACTGAAGAGTACTCTATAGATAAGAAAATCTTTAGAAGCCATGATGAAAATTCGAATCAACATACTGGGTACTCCCCGAGCCACGCCTTAAATCAATCCACCACTTTGTGCAGCTCTGTAGAGCTCAACGAAGAATAACTGGTATAGAGTTCTCCGAGCATCACTGTACAGAGCTCCCTCTCCCCGCAGAACTGGTTTTCCAAGCTGTACTTCACCACAGCCCCCACGGTGGAATCACACCTTTAATTCCCGATATATGTTGTTTGCTAAACGCTATAGTTTGAATACACAAGAGACCACCTTGGCTAGGTACATGCCTATAACTGTGCACCCCACACACCTGGATAAGGATACGCGCCGGTGGGCTTGGATAACCAGACAAGAATGCCGCGTGCTTGGAATAAACAAAGTGGCTGTCTACAAACCAAGGAATTTCGCACATGGGAGAGAACCGGTAATGGCCTTATGGAGGGAAGGGGAGGGAAGTTGTGCTCGGTGAAGGGTAGCTTGTGGTGGATGAAGGGAAGGTTTGTGCTGGGTGATGGGTAGCTTGTGGTGGATGAAGGGAAGGTTGTGATGGGTAGCTTGTGGTGGATGAAGGGAAGGTTGTGATGGGTAGCTTGTGTGGATGAAGGGAAGGTTGTGATGGGTAGCTTGTGGTGGATGAAGGGAAGTTTGTTGTGAGGATAAAGGAGAAACTGATTTTAAACTAGGTGGTATTTATAAAGACTCTCTATGATTTACACCGCTGGCCGACCTCTTGTATTCAAGTTGTTTGCAGTTTATTCTCGATAACTGATACTTTTTCTCGACATAATATATAATGTTCAGTGATCCGCACAATGTATAATAAATTCTCTAAACTAATATTTGTTATTCAGACTCTTGTCCATAATATATGTACCGGATATAAGATGGATTGTGGATCGAATGATGCCTTCCAGACTCCATATAAGTCACGCAGTAGTTTTGGTCTAGATACTTTCACGCCCATCATGGTCCAGTAGGTAGAGTGTGTGTCTAGGGAGTTCCAGCGTCATCTCTCATAAGGCTTCAATATCACGCTCTTGTGAGCGACATTTACACGCGTAACCGCGAAATATAAACGTTGCATTGAAGATCAACAGAAATAGCAAAGACACAAATATGAGAGAAGCGAATTATTGTGATGATAGAGAAATGAGAGGAACAAACCGCAGCAGCAGCAGCAGCGTCGTCAGTAGGATGTGCTCGCCTCCTTGTTGGGATATCACGTGTTGTGGGGGCAGGAAGGCCCGATATTATCTAACCCGTCTGTGCAACAGCGCTATCGATTATTATGTAATTATCTAATTCGTACTGAACGTTGAACTTCACGAGTATTGCGTTGTACTTGGAGGCGACTGGCACTTTTTTTTTCAGTTTGACGGCTTGGAGTATCGAATTTTGAAGCTATCGAGTGATATTGGATATTTTTGCGGTGCTGGTTGGTGTAACGTGAGCATCCTTGATGAACAGTTTCGAATTATTTGCAATTCTGACGTAAAATTGTATTTGGTGAGGAGGAAATGGCCTGTGTGTGCACACTAAAGCTGGCAGAGCGGGGTAGTAAAATAAAACAAGTACATACAGTTCAAAGTTGTAGATGTGAATGTGTTTGGATATGATTTTTGATGCGTGTTTATTTTTTATAATAACTATCGAAGAGGGATCGAATTGTGTTATGACATCTTGTTTAGATTATAGTTCGCGAAGTTTTATTATTTTGACCTTTTTCATAATGTACTGAAATTATGTGTAGTATAACTCAATTATAAATATATAACTATTAATGAACATAGTTGTGAATAACTATTTATGAATATTTTTTTATTTGATCAATCGTCAACAGGTAAAATATTTATATTTATTTTATGGAGAAAACTCACGACCCTTTGTTAATGATTTCCAGGGAACTAGCAGTGACATGTAGTTAAGTCACTCCTCATAGTTCTCTTTATGTTTGTCGTTACCGTGGATACTCCGCGTTAACAAATAATATAATATTAACACACACACACACACACACACACACACACACACACACACACACACACACACACACACACACACACACACACACACACACACACACACGCACGTACGTCGTGGTGGTGGCACTGATTTCCCTACAACATCCACCCATTATAGTTCAGGTACAGGACCCGAGATCTTTATCCTAAAAAATGATCATTTGTGAACTAGTTACATGCAACTTCTATTTGCCTATCATGTACAATCTGTCCTCACACTAAATGCACCGCAGTGGGTGGGTGGCAGTGGACCCCAGACCCATTCAGTGGGCGATGGTGGGCCCTAGATCTATCTATTCAGTGGGTGGCAGTGTTCCTCAGACCCATCCAGTGGGCGGCGCTGGACCCCAGACTCACCCAGTGGGCGGCGCTGGACCCCAGACTCACCCAGTGGGCGGCGGAACCCTCTTGCATAATAACACTTTATTATTCTTTGCCTGCTTATAGACAGTACAAGATTATAGACAAGTCTGTAATCATTACTATGAAGTCCTACTCTCCCGCCAGGGTTAAGACGACCTCCTCTGCCATCAGGACTAAGACGACGACCTCCTCTGCCATCAGGACTAAGACGACGACCTCCTCTGCCATCAGGGCTAAGAACTGACATTACTAGGGGTGGCAAGGGGGGATAGTGTTCCTCTTGACGCGTAAGGCATGGTAATGTGGAGGGCTCAGCACCGGATTATTGAAGGCGCCCACCGGAGAGTATGCTAATGTGAGCAGCTTTCAAAGTGGATGCGTCAGCACCCCTGCCCGCGGAGTCCTGAACCCCGCCCACCTTGTGCTGTGCCCCGCACACCTTGTGCTGTGCCCCGCTCACCTTGTGCTGTGCCCCGCACACCTTGTGCTGTGCCCCGCCCACCTTGTGCTGTACCCCGCCCACCTTGTGCTGTGCCCCGCCCACCTTGTGCTGTGCTAATGCCGACTTTCTGACTGGGTGACTGACGATCAAACAGGCCGACAATGTGCGTACAAGACTTTGACTTTGCCACTGTGCAATTTTCACTCGAGTCTTGTTGTGTGTGTATATATAAAACACAAACAGGAGGCGAGTGGGCGCACCTACAATGAGCTGCTTGTTATCTTGCAGTGTTAAACACCCAGGTGGTAGGAGAGAGAGGTTATAACGAGCTGGAGGTAAACATTGTAGGATCATTACTGGCAGACGAGCCTCTACGGTCTCCTGCCTCCCACCTCCACAACTACACATCCCCACACACCCCCACACCTTCCCCTGCTCTTCACACAACACATTCACCAACTTCGCAGATTTTGTTCTATTTCGAAATTGCTAGCCTTCTGTCCTTCTCAGTCTTTCCCTTAGGCTCTCCTCAGTCTAATTTTGTAATTTTTCAGTCTTTCCCGTCTACCATACCTTCCAGCAGTGCCCGTCTACCATACCTTCCAGCAGTGCTCTCTGGCCGTCCTGCCCTCCTACTCATGGGTTATACCTCTCAGTCGGTCCACGTGACTTAAGATGAGTAGGTCAGGAGCTATCATAGAGTAGATTGTGGTTTATTAGCTTGAGTGACAAGCTTCGTGACGGTAGTTGAGCTGGTGTTTGCGGCGGGGGGTGGGGGGTGTGGGGAGGGTAGGCTCACTAGGTCAAAGATCACTATCACACAGGTACTGTCAAAATATATGTGATCCTATATGTCTTCTCATTAGCTCGAATTCGAACAAAGGATTTTATGGACTTGGCACCAGGGTTTAGGGGCGACGGTGGTGACCAGTGCTGCTGCTGGCGTCTTATCTTATCTCGAGTTACTGTTGTCTTAAAGAAGTTTGACGAGTGACGACCACTTAAACCATTTCCCCCATGAATGGTGGTAAACTCTCCTGGAACGCGCCACGCCTGTGTTGCATCGTCTTCTCATTTTGGCAACGTGTCGGGCTAATCGCTTAAGTGTTTGTGTATATTCACGTTTTTTTGACATTCACAAACACGAAACAAGTTTTACAAACAGAAAATATTGTAAAATGAGTACATTTTGATCCTTTAAATAAAAGTAACAAATACCAAGCATCGTGATACACAAATGACTTTGTAATTCTGTGTTCGTTTGTGCGAGTCTGCGGCCTGGTGGCTTCACCTATTTGGATAACAAAATATATAATTTCTTTGTACGATATTTATATATGCTGATTCAATTTTTGGCGTGTATTGTGCAGTTGGGAAGGACACTTTACTGAGGGGCAAATTCTTCTACCCAATCTTTTAATGGCTGTCGTATAGAATTTAAATAAAATTTCCATTAATATGTCTGTTAGGACTCTCCAAATTCTTTCTATCCCGCATGTCCAAGGCTGTCAAAGAGAGAAGTTTATATATAAAAAAGTAACCATAAAAAATTATTAATGATAAAAGTAATGATGTTAATAATTATCATTTAATTTTAGATTAACAGGATAATATGTTGTGTTAAATTGTTTTCCTCAAAATTCGAGTCATGGCTTAAGTTCTTTTCTTCGCGCCGCGGTGAGAAATATTTCTTATCCCGGATCACGAGTTGGAGGAGCGTCCTGTTACTAGTAATGTAAAAAAAAGTAGTGTGGCCCATCACTCCACCCGCTCCTGCTCCATCACCAGACACTTCCACCATCACAACTGTTAGTTATATTATAATACAACAGGCTCAGCCTATTACGGGCTCGCCATAGCCCGTGCTACATGGACATTTCGTTCTGAGTAGCTAAATCTCAAGCAACAACAGCCTCCTCTTCCTTCTCTTTCTCTTCCTTTCCGTCACCGTCTTCGCCGCCGTCTCTTCCTTATTTTTCTAGCTAATAAAGTGGAAATGTCTCATTTTCTCTCCGCTCTTCCTTACGGGTTTTAATGAAATCCACATTTTCCCCATTTCTCTCAGCAGCGTATTTTTCTCTTAATTAACCTTTTTTTTTACATGTGATAATATTTTCCTTGGTTGATATATCCGTTGTTTGCTTATGGCTGTAATCTTTCTTTTTTTTATCTTTATTTAAGAAAATACAATATAAATTAAAGTCGAGGTGAAATTTGTTGCGTAGTTCACGGTTAAATAATTTATCTGGTTTTATTTATAATAATAATATAAATATAATTTATAACTTATACATGAGAACATTATACAGTTGTTAATTGTCCATTATACAGTTGTTAATTGTAACTATACATCAATTACATACTGTACAGAGGCTCTAATACAGAGTAAGTGGCCTAGGATATGTTCTCACTGTCCAAGAGACCTGGTCGACGACCGGGCCGCGGGGACGCTAAGCCCCGAAAACACCTCAAGGTAACCTCAAGGTAAGGAGGGAGCCATTGTTGATTATTTCCTGTACAAGTCGACGTGGCTCGCCATCATTGTCATCATTATTATAACTTCTCTGTTCTTGCGTCTAACTGTCTGTTCATTTGTTCGCTACAGATTCGTGACTGGTTAACGCTGATGGAACAGATGACTCGTCAGCAGACTGTGGTGGTGGGCGACGCTGACGACATCCGCCAGCTGACGGAGAAGCAAAAGGTCAGTCAAGTAAACACTCAAGCATAAGCGCACATGTACACTGTGTTTGTGCTGGTATTATTATTATTATTATTATTATTATTATTATTATTATTATTATTATTATTATTGTGTAATCTTCACGATGTTGCTTGACTGATTGTGGGGCTGTGCTGCGAGGGACAATACTCGTATGGCTCTTATTGTATTGGTCTGATTGTTTTTTGTAGGCTTCAGGCCTCGCACCAGGTACTTGAACTGGTTTGCTTTTTCATCGCCCATATCCAACTGCTTCAGTTTTGTCCACAATTATGTTGCTACTGACTGTTCGTTGCAGAAAGCCTCAGAGAGAATAAAGCTGCTTAACATTTTGCTTATGTAACTTGTTCATAAATATATCTCGGTATACTTACGACACTAACTCATTGTATGAGTTGGCATTTGTAAACAAAGATGCCAACACACGGGTTAGTGAGCCCAACAGCTAGAGCTCGTTTTTGTCATTTGTTATCACTATCAGAATGATGGGTGGACAGTTACTGGGACGCTACTAACCAATCCTCAAATACCCGAGAGCCGGGATGAGACAACCTGGAGACAGTATCCAGGCAGTGCGATGGGATCAAACTCTCACGGCCTCTGGGTTTTCTCAGAAGCAACACGTGCATTTACAGACATGTGTGCAATATCCAGATCTGCAATATTGCAATAGAGTTCTCGATAGATTCATTTTGCAAGTATTATTTTGAAATTCTTTTCATTCAGGTTCTCTTTATAATTTGTATTAATATTTGATAACTCCAAGTTGTGATATGGTTTCCGTGTTTATTAAGAAAAATGATTGCGTTTTGTAGGCTTGGAATGCCGAGTATTGCTCTTGTGGCAGTCTTCCATCGGCATGATGTCAGTATTATGTTTAGTACTGCAAGCGTAGGTGTCCTGTGAGCATTACTGAGCTGGTCCTCGTGGTCCAGGAGTGGTCCTCGTGGTCCAGGAGTGGCCCTCGTGGTCCAGGAGTGGCCCTCGTGGTCCAGGAGTGGCCCTCGTGGTCCAGGTGTGGCCCTCGTCGCCCAGGTGTGGCCCTCGTCGTCCAGGTGTGGCCCTCGTCGTCCAGGTGTGGCCCTCGTCGTCCAGGTGTGGTCCTCGTCATCTAGGTGTGGTCCTCGTCGTCCAGGCTGTTTCCTTTTATCAGAGAATGGCTCTTGTGGTTCGAGAATGGTCTTTGTGTCAATTAGGACCCAAATAGTTCATTCTCAATCCAGATGGTGTAGCAAGCCTAGTGTGGCCCACTCTCGGTTTCCTTGACGCAAAAGTGACTCTCTTATTATACGAGTGGCCTTTGTAGTCCTTGAGTGGTCCTCGTGTCTTATCTCAAGATGGAGGCTGTCGGTGGTACGACAAGGTGGCCCGTCGCCTCGTGTGAGGTCACCTGTGTCACTAAACATAAAGTATAATGTGATTTGTCGTTTAAGTTTCTCGGCATAAGGAATGCGACCGTGTATGTGTTTATTTTGTGTAACCCCTTGTGTTTGTGTAGCCTCCTTTGTTTGTGTAGCCTCTTGTGGTTGTGGTGTTTGAGCTCTAGTCCTTGGGGCCTGCCTCGTACTGTACTAATAGAGTTTGCCTACTTATATCCTCCACTGGTGAAATACATCGCCTCATTACCCTCTCAGTAAAGTTCTTATATTTTATGTGATACTTTTGTGTAGTGAAGTTAGTGGTATATGTGGCCTTGACTTGCTGTAAGACCTAACAATCAATCTGCTGCTGTCTACTATGCAGTTAGGTATTGTAAATGATGTCGTGTTATTCCACTTGGTGCTTAGACAACCCGGAAGACAGTTGAATGTAGCTTACGATGCCTCTTTCACACCAAAAGGATAATAGACAGACTAAAAGTGTTTTGCTCTAGGCATGCGCCTCTTGGCCGCTTTGGAACACTGTTCCTTTTGGTTTGTCTCATTCCGTTGGGGAGTAAATCCGAGAAATAACAATAATGGTTCGTCGGTACTCTTCCTGGCGCCCGTGGCGGCCACCTATAGACCTCGACGACGATATTTCTGCAGCTATTACTCTTTATTTATTCAGCCTTAAACTATCAGCACATTTTCTCTTTCTGTATTTCCGTAGTAAGCCTGAGTCTATAGTGGTCACTGTGACGAATACTTTTTAGAGGGTCTTGTGTGTCGTGTTTGTGGTCCTTGCTCGAGCCTGCTCAGAGTTTTATCATAGCTCACTTCTCTCTTGTTCATGGTCAGGCTGCTGAAGGATACACATGTTCGCCATCTTGGCGTATGCCGCTGATGATTTGTGCGTATACGCACACGCGTGCATGTGTTTGGGGAGGGGGGGAGCGGGTGGGGTGAAGGTGATTGTGAGAGTCAAAGAGAGAGAGAGAGAGAGAAATGTAGAGGAAAAACAGGAAAGAGGTGATGGAGGAGGAAGAGGGGGGAGGCGGCAGTGACCAGCCTGACAGGGAGGCGCGCCGCCTCCTCAAAGGAGAAGGAAATTGAATTCTCCTCTTATTTTGAGCGGTTCCCAGGGTGGTACTAAGCTTGTGGTGTTTGTGTCACCGAGAGAGCTTGCTTTCTTTAGATACCTGTTGCCGGATGTTTACTGTGCCTTTATTTTCTCCTAAACACTGGCTAGATTCCGAGCGTCAGCTCCAAAGCTCCGCCTTTCGAAAACCAATAATAATAATGCTTATTCAGGTAAAAGTACATATACAGGATGAGTTACAAACAGAATCTTGGATTTCTAGATAGAGCTGTACATACTAAGTCTAAAGCTACTAGTACGCACAGCGTTTCGGGCAATAGTTCAGTGTAGAGACTATGTTCTCTTGTTTTCCTTACCACATTTTGACTACAGTTAAAACTGTGTAGCGAGATGGCTTCAATCATCTCTTTCGTCAAATAAGCTCTTTTTTCTGACAACTCTGACCTGCTCAGTTGTGTTTAGTTTATGTTACCTCTCGTGTTCCTCACTTGGCACATTACTTCACGGTCTACTTTATTTCTCCATAGAATCTTATAGTCGTTATCAGAATCTTATGTCGTTATCATGTCTCCTCTGTATTTCTTCTCTCCAGTGTGCTGACATCCAGTTCCTTCAACTTCTCTTCTCGTTACTCAAGAAAGAGTCCTGATGTATATACAGTATTTGTATTTTTAGTCACCTAGATGTGTTTGCAGAGGTCGAACGCTAGTTCCTGAGACCCTCTTTTCGTGTTATTAGTCGTTGAGTACAATGATGATACATACAAGTTTACCTTAAGATTTGCAATAGGTTACGTTGAGGTGGTTTTATGATCACGGTAGGAATCACAGCTCTGTTGATCAGGTGGCTAATAAAGATACTTATCCAGTTAATAATGCCCTTATATTGAACGATGCCGATATGTATCCCTAACCGATACATAGATCTGTTTACTACTGGCGCCCAGCCATGCACGGTATAGGCCGTATAGGCCAATAAGGTATTTTTAACTATATAGACATTTTCGCTTCTAGTCTGTGGATCTTCAAGCTTGCCGGCCACGTCTAGTACTAAGCTGCTGCTTATTCTACTGTTTAGGGTTTATTCTTAAGCGGCTGAGCAGTCTAGAACTATACGGCTTTTCAACCTGTGTATAGAAACAGCAATTTTAATTGCTTTTATCTATGATTAATTTATGAGTTCAATTTCCAGTGGTTGTCAAAAGAGGAGGATGGAAGGGGAGAGAGAGAGAGAGAAAAAACCAAAAACAAAAACCAAAAACCAAAACAAAAAAAGAGAAGAGAGAGAGAAGAGAGAGAGAGAGGAGAGAGAGAGAGAGAGGAAGGAATCAGGAAGAGGAGGCGGAGGAAGAAAAATGTGCACCAGGGGCCGGAGTGTGTGATGAGAATGAAAATATCAAGAGGCATGTGAACTCAAGTCCTGAAGAATGTCGGGTGAGTTTGTGAGGAGTGGGACGTGTGCGTTAACTTTGTGTGTGTACTCACCTATTTGTGCTTGCGGGGGTTCAGCTTTGGCTCTTTGGTCCCGCCTCTCAACCATCAATCAACTGGTGTACAGATTCCTGTATTCATCTAGTTGTGCTTGTGGGGGTTGAGCTCTGCTCTTTCGGCCCACCTCTAACTGTCAATCAACTGTTATTACTTGTTTTCCCACACCTCACACACACGCACACACACACACACACGCACACACACACACACACACACACACACACACACACACACACACACACACACACACACACACACACACACACACACACACACACAGGAAGCAGCCCGTGACAGCTGACTAACTCCCGGTACCAATTTACTGCTAGGTAACAGGGCATCAGGGTGAAATAAACTCTGCCCATTGTTTCTCGCCGGCGCCGGGAATCGAACCCGGGACCACAGGATTACGCGTCCAGCGTGCTGTCCAGCCAGCCACCGGCCCCTCTGTGTGTGTGTACTCACCTATTTGTACTCGTGTGGTGTGATAGTGTGAGGGGACACACGCGTGAAGGTCATTACTACACGAGGAAGGTAGGGAGGGGGGGGGGGGATAGGAGGCCCAGGTGACAACTTATCACAATAATATCACCACAGCTGAGGTGGGCCTGCCGACCCTGTGCCACTACGAGCCATCCTCCTGAAATAATTGTACTTTTAGTCACTCTTTGATCGAAAGTACCAACATGTAGTGATGGATTGTCACTACACCATCCACGCCACATCTCCCCCACCATCCACGCCACATCTCCCCCACCATATCTCCCCCACCACCTTCACTGGCCACCTCTCATCTAGACCATTTTCCTTGCCGACTTCACAAATTTGGGGAGGTGTACTGGGAACTCCATAACATTACCGACAAACTTTTACGAATATATGATTTTTCTCGCTCTTGGCGTCTTTGTGAGGCCGGGAAGGAATTTGTGTGAGTTTTTGGTGCGGACAGATCTGTATTTTAAATACATTTTTACTAGTATTACTACTAATAATAACAATAATTATAATTTTATTATTAATATTACTGCTGTCATTTTATTGTATATTTCTATATAAAAAGTTAGGATTACACAAAGAAAATCATCGTAACGAAATGTTCTGACATTTTGATAATACAATGTGTTCGAGGTGCTGGCTTGCTATACACACTGCTTAACTGTCAAAGGAAGGACGTGAATGACCTCACTGAAAGGCACGCACGCCCGCACACACGAACGCACGAAACGCGCACACCCAGCAACTTCACGAACAAAAGGATACAGATTCAAGTTAAGGAAACAGAGGTGCCGTAAAAAAATTAGAAAATGTTCTTTGGCAAACAGAGAGGTAGAGTTGGAATATACTAAGTGAGAATGTAGCTCTCATCCTGTAACTACACTTAGGTAATTACACACACAGCAAATAGCTACTAGAACTAAGTCCAAGCAACTACAAAGGAATGAGAACGGGGAGATTAATAAATACTTTCTCTAGCGGTACAACAACGCAGACATAAAATAGTCACAAACCGTTCGGATTCAATCTTAGATCAACACCGCGCACGAATCAAATAGGCTCTCTCTGGACAGAAAGGACAACAAGGCATATAAACTCATAATATAATAATATTAGTCTGTCTCTTATCCATCCTCTTGAAAAGTAACTTGAGTTGCCCCTCAAATGTCTCCCGGGGTCATCCGACCACGTGACCCACCGGCATCAAGAGAGCATAAAGGAAAGCGCATAGGTAATACAGCAGTAAATTTGAGGCAACCTTGATTCTCA
>WNGS01142304.1:6029365-6091298 GCA_020271785.1 Procambarus virginalis | reverse complement strand
TCATCTTGCAAGCTTTTTTTACCCCCACCAACACATATTTTTATTGCCTCCTTTCTTCATGCATAGCCCGTAAGTGGTAGATTTTTTTGGAGTAAATGTGATCTTTGGTCGTGAAAGGATATACGGTGTACTAAGCGCACATTTAAACCATCAGTCCTTACTATGTGGCTGCTGTCGCGGGGGAGGATACTGGTTTACAGTGTTCATGAGGGTGTCCAGCTGCTGGACAGCCTTTATGACCAGAAGAGTGGNTCTCCTTTGCTAATGTGACATGTGCATGTTTTTACCTTACACTTAATTAAAACCTCCAAGGTCTTTTGATTACATTTTGTTGTTTGTGTTTTTTCCTTCATTTTAGTGTGTTTTTGAAGGACTTGTCTTTTAATGAGGTGTTATCATTGGTTTTGGTTGCGGATGTTGTATAGCAGAGTTACATGCAAACTGTTAGAGGCAGGACTATTGTTCCTTTAACTGGTTAGTTTCTTTTCATCATTAGCTTGCCCTTTCATTTTTAGACAAATATGAGATTTATACCTTCAAGTGGGGTTCTTTGGTTATTGATGCCATCTTACCTGGGGTGTATCATACACTTTGTCCTGTGACCATTAATGTTCTTCACCCTGCTCCCATTTTGTTACTCCTGGTCCCACCCTTTATTTCCCACACTCTTCTGTGTGCAGCTTTTCTAGTTCTGTTAAGAGGAATTAGTAGAAATCTGGGCTTGGGAACCCTTATTAGGTGACTAGTTTTTCCAGGTGGTAGGTGTGTGAAAGTAGTAAATAGTTATGAAGCCTCATTTGGTGGTCGATTGCGAGATCAAATGATGACTCTGTAGTGTTTTTAAGTCTCTTTTATCTTTATTGATGTGGCGTTGATGGTTAGTTTGTGCTGAGCTTCTTTTTAGTGACTTCCCAGTGCCTTACACATAACCCTTCAGGTTCTGTGAAAAGATTTCTTGTGAATTCAGTGCCTGAGTCTCGACCAGTGTGACTACTGCACTTAAGAAACCTGCTCTGCTCTGGGGCAGCTTTTTGTCTTGACTCAGACCTATTTATTTTAAATTTGATAAATGAGGAATTCACTAAAATTTCCAAGATCAGACTTGGGGAATTACAATACATATCATAAGTTCCTTGTTTATAAGATTTTAAACTAAGAAAGCACTAAGTTGTTAATTTACCATGTCTCTTTTTGCAGATGTGAATTCCCAAGTGCCTGACAAAAAGTCAATTATGATGTATGTAATGTGCTTGTTCCAAGCTCTTCCTCATGGATCTTTTACCATGGAGAGTTTGGATGTTGCTCTACAATCAGATTCTTCCTTATCTGTTGAAGTAAGTTTTCATTATGATATTGTTTATTGCATTGCAACCTTGATAGAACAGAACTTTAAAAAACTAAACTTGCTCTAGACCATCTAGCATTCGATTCCATAGAGGTTTTTGTCATTTTTCCCCATTTAGCTTATTACCAGATTTGACATTTTCATTACATCTGTAAATTCCTTCCTTTGGTGTTATATTGTATACCATTGTTAGTGATTTTAAAAGTATTCCCACAGCCTCTTGTATTAGCCATGGTGACATATGATCAGACCTTATTACCTTTTATGTCTTCTTCTGCCAAGTACCCCTACTTCCTTTTCATTAACCAGTGTTACTTGTTGTTTATTCATCTGTCACCCATACTTGGTTTCCACTATATTTTTATCTTGGAAACCTCTGGGAATCTCTTGAGTTCTTCATAGATCAACATGCTGCTTTTTGTGAGACTATTCTTTTCTTTAAGCCTGATAACTGTTTTTACTGTTGTTTTCTTAATAATGTGATATTGCAATGCTAGAGCAAGGCATTATCCTTTACTGGCATGTCATTTTCAAACTGCTTCTCTACTTTTATCCTGTTTCTATTGTTCATTTTCCTAGCTCTTCTTAGCATCTTTGTTCATACAGTATTAGCATTTTGTTCTGTTCTTTTTCCATGCCATTTTGTTTCTGGTCTTGGCCTCCTGCCACTGCTCGTTGAACCATAAGTAGTTCTGCTCTTTTCATGCACTTCCTTCTTGTTCAATATGGGCTTATTTGTAACCTTCTCAAATTTTTGGAGTACATACCTCCAATATTCTGTTCATTGCCTTCATGAGAAGTTTTTACTTTATTATTTGTAGGGCAGTGGTGATGATGCCTCTCACATTGCCGCTAAGGCTCGACCACTTTCGACTGCCAGTATTGGTTTGAGTGAATATCAACGAACATTAGAAGAAGTTTTGACCTGGCTTCTAGGAGCAGAGGACAGATTGGCTGCTATGCCGCCTATTGCTGACACAACAGAGGCAGTGAAAGATCAGTTCCATGATTTAGAGGTAAGTAGTTAATACCAGAGTGCCTATGTAATATTGCTGTAATTTATTTGTAGATTATTAAGGGAATTAAATATGAAGTATTTTGCAATATATATTAGAAATTGTGAGGAATAATTGTTTTATGACATTTAAATTCTAGTTCAATTGCAGCTAGTGTATAATAGCAGTAAAGTATATTGTGTATTTTATACATTTTGTAACGCATCTAATAATGTATCAAATGTCTTAAAGCAAATCTTGTGTGAAAAATATTATCATGCAAAGAACCACATAAACAGCACAGTATCCTCTTGATTCAAAAACCTCATGCAAATCAAACTTCAAGTTATAAGAACAGGGATAAAGGTTGATAAAAAGTTGGCACTTTTGGTGAGTGAGGGAGGAAGTGGGTTTGTCTGAACAACCCATAGAAAGTGCTGGGTAACAAGGCTTGGTGGCAACAGTTTGTGAAGAGGGAGCAAGCATTTTGTTTGCATTTAACCCTTAACCGGCTCCAGTCCAAAAGGCTCTACGTAACTGGTCTTGCCACATACAGTAGTTGGTTGGGCAAGCCGGAGATATTTATTAATACACCACCAATGATACCACTTGCTATAAGACAACAGAGTAGATTTATATCATTAAACACTCCTTCAAAAGTAATATGGAATCACTAGGACAGCCACTTATTCCTCTGCTGACTATAGACCAGTGACTTACAGTACAACTACCACCTTTCAGATGGCAGCACAATAACAAAAGTCAGAGGCACAGCAACCACTATTTGTTTTGTTTGGTATCCATCGACTGTGGATGAAGCCACAGTGGGTGTATACCCACTCTGTATATATCACTGTGTCCTGGAGGTTTTAATGTCTTAAACTAGGGAAGCTATTAAGAACCCTATTTCAGAAAAAGAAAGAGAACCTTGTCTACCAGTTTCCTATTGTCTTTTATGTACAGTACAAGTAAAACTAGCACATCTATTAATTACATTAAACAATGTTATTTCAGGAGTTAATGTTGGAGTTAACATCAAAGCAGGGTGGCATTGGCGATGTGCTTGGCGAGGGATCACGGCTGATGAGAGAAGGAGTGATGGAGGAAGAAGAGGAAGAGGAAGTTCGAGTGCAGATGAAACTGCTTAACACACGCTGGGAGGAGCTCAGAGTCAAGGCTATGGACCGTCAGTCTAGGTATTACATTTAATGGAGAAAAGTATACTTTATTTAAATTTTTTTTTTTTAATTATGATGCAATTTTAAATTGAAATTGTATTTGGCCTGTAAAAGTTTAAAGTTTTAAAACTTCTTTGGTGTATAAAAATAAAAATGCTATGTATTTTGTAATTTCTTATACAGTATATTAATTGTAAAGATAAATTATTTTTAAGGATTTATTAAGGCAAAGATATACAGAAAATTTCATTTGTTTACATCAGTATCAGAAATTAATGTGCATAAGTTTGCCATAAATATTTCAGCCACTTTGATGCAACTTTTTTTTATATATATATATATATATATACAGTATATTGAGTACTTGTTACATTTTCCCAAGAAGTTTATATACTTGTTCTGTAAAAATAAACTAACTGAAAAATAAGAATATATTAAAAGTATAAGGCAGACTGGAAAACTTTGAACACCATTTTTAATGGATGAAAGTAATAAATATACTGTACTGTAGGAGGATTTTGAGTAAAGAGTATCAATGAATTTTGTTTTAACTTTTTGTCCACAGTCTACATGAGAAGCTAATGAGTCTTCAGCAAAAGCAGCTAGAAAGCTTAAAAAAATGGCTGACTGACACCGAAGATCGTATTGCGAATATGAGTCAGGTATGCAAAATACTGTACTGTATTAGATTTTTTATTTTGTTTCTGTGACAAAAATACAGTATGTTAGGGGAGATAAAATTTTACAATTTGTAAATACAGTATGATCATATAAATTGGTTTCAATATGTGATTTCTAATATTTTAAATGTAAAATTATACAATAGAAATCATATAATTTGCTAGATGAGATTATTTTAAAGAGTAACTTATGGGACAAAATTGGCATGGTTTCTGGCAGCCCCAACCTGCTCCCTCCTTTTTTTTTCCAGTAATATAATATTAGTGCTAATGTTGTATTGCTTGGCCTATATTAATGAAACTAAATACTAACCAAGCAAGCTCAGAAAATCTGACATCAGGACTTACGGTAGCTAACTACAAAGGTATAGGGCCAACTACTGTTCCTATATAAGGAGTGAGCTTTGACGGCTTGTTGCATATTTAAATCTCTATATGAAACTCCTCAAGTCTGGCTATCTGATGTAATGCTGATTATAATTACAACATTTGCTCATTTAATGGGGAACTGCTGGTTATAAGAAGGTTAATACAAATATAACGTGGTGTGTAGTAAGATGTTTTGTTATGGTGCACATAGATAAGACTGTGATATAAAATCCCCTATATCACTATTATCATTCCTCAGGTTGGACCAACAACAGAAATTCTAAGACAACAAATATCAGCTCATCAAAGTCTTCAACAAGATTTAGAAAATGAACAATCAAACATTAATTCTCTCTCCAATATGGTGGTAGTAGTAGATGAAAGCAGCTCAGATAGTGGTAAGTAATTGTATAATTAATTAGAAAAAATCACCATTTTGATAAAACATCACAGAAGTAAAAATGCATCTTTAATTATGATGGTTCTTAAATGATAATTAAATTCCTAAAGTCGTGTAGTATCTTTCTCTTGTTAAATATATTTAAATAATTTGTTTATTAATTGATTGACCACTTAAAATGGCTAATGTTGTGTGCAGCAGCTGCCAAATTAATAGCAATTTTGTATATACAGTATTCTGTGACAACTCAAATAATTTACTCAAGCATTCAGAGGTTAAGCAACAGTAAGCATTAACTTTGGCTTAAAGATTTAAGTGCATTTTATTGTTAGGAAAGATAAAAGGTTTAAACTTTTCAAGGCTTGCTACTGTAATACTGTACTTGCATACCTCTTATTTTAAATTATAAAGTACATAACTATGGAAGTATGTTATTCAATATATATATTGGCTTAAATGACTCTAGGTCTGGTCTAGGTCTTGTATGAAAGGTTGAAGATTAGACAGCTTTTTTTTTCTTTTTGCAGTGTGTGTGTGCAACTTTTATTGTAGAATTGGTGTCAAAATATTGATCTTAAGGTGATTAACTCTAGTTGTAGTTGATAATGCAGCCAAACCACTGCTGATAATCATGGCTAGAACTTTATTATATGTATGGAGATCTAATCAGTCATGTTGAAGCCATGTCCATACAAACATTCTTGTTAGGAAAATCTTCCTAGAAAATATAATCTAATGTATAGTGGGTAATTTAACAGGTATTTTAAGATTTTTTTTTATCTATTTAAATTATATCATTCCCATCAGCCTATTCAACTCTAGAAGACGAATTAAATGCCCTTGGTGAGCGATGGGCACACATATGCAGATGGGCCGAGTCACGTTGGACAACATTGCAGGCAAGTTAAACTGATCATGGCTCAATTATTAAATTTTTCTACTTGCATTAACCTTTAAACTGCGCAAAATGTCATATGAAGTGTAACATTGAGCTCAGTTTCTAAAATTTTCTGAAACTCTTTCAAATGTTTTATACATAATCTATAGGCAAATGCTCCAACTTTGTCTAAATGATACCAGTGTAACCTTAAAAAAAAAAAAATAATTATGAAATTGAATATTAAAAATTTCAGATTTTGAAATCGGCTACAAAAATATAAAATATCACCAATTGTTCATTTGGTGTTATTACTGTATTATTATGTTCTCAGAATAACATATGATCTTCATTTTCATATATTTAGAATATAGGTTTTCAGTATAGTTTAGTGGTAAAAAATTTGTTAATATGGCATTTGAAATATGCGCAAATTTAGACAAAATTTTTTTTAACTCCAAACATTTAGTTTATGAAAAATGAATTCTATAGAGATTTTTGAACAGACAGCTGTACACATTATATGTAAAAATGGCAAGAATCGGACAGAAACTAGATTTTTGGATACTGAAGTAAGTTGAAATTCTAGTTATAGATATACAGTAATTGAAGTTGAATTTATCTACAATGAATAAGGCAGTTCTAATTCATGAATTTACTTGTATGTTTTAATAAATATTGTTTGGCATTTGTACTCGAATATGTGAAAGTTGTAGGTCAATATGTGTTGAAATGAAGTCAAGAAAAAATATTTATTTAAAAAAAAAAATAGGGATAATTATAATGATTTATGGGATATATTTAGGGTACACTTTAAAAGTGAAAAAGTCCTAATCTGGTCCCTAATCATCAAAACAACCTAAAGAAACAATGGAAAAAGTTTGAAATCTGTGAAAAAATCGGCCCAAAAAAATTCAGACCAAAGTGCTGAGAGTTGACTGACATATATGTTGATGAATTTAATTGTCTTCACATAGTTAGGGACGGGTATGGACTCACCAGGATGTAATGGTTACAACAAATTCAAATAATAAACACAGGAGGAAAAAAATTAAACTTAAAAAAAAAAATGGACATTGTTGAAAGTAACTAATGATAACTTTGGGCAATGTATTTATATGCTCAATAACAAAATAGAGCATAATAATATAATAACACAAATAATAATGACTAAGTATGTATTACTTGCCAGTGCTATACCAGCTGCATATCCACTTTGTAGACACTTCTTACTGCTATCTTCTTTGTGCATCAGACAGGTGCTTGCATCTCTTTATTATTGCATTAACCATCAGTTCCAGTTAATAGGAGCTGTTCTCCTTATCAACAAAACGTTCCCTTTTTTTTTTTTTAAATATTCGTCTAAAATCAATTTCTGAAAATATTTTGATGAAAGTTTCACGATGCTGAAGCCAATAAGTTGGATATTTAACATTAAGTAATTTTTACATAATTCAAATATTTTTTTTGAATTATGCCCCCTTATAATAAGCAGTTTAAGAGTTAGTGATTAAGGGACTGCCACTAATGCCTCTACTCGCAACTATTTTCTTAGGTTGAACCTTGCCACTGACTTTCTTGGGACCCACACCCATGGTGTGATATATAATAATTACTTTTATGCTCAAAAAACAAAAAAGCACAAACTATGTATCAACAAAAGTTGCAAGGCAAGGCAAAGGTTGTATCCCAATTCAAATTTTCAGACGAAATTGCATTCGTAACCTGAAAAATTTGTAAAAAGGGGCGTTTGTATCCTAAGGTTCCACTGTAGCACATTAGTAGGACTGTTCATAATGTGTTCATTTCAAAATTGGAAAATATAGTAGCCTTGCTTGTTAATTTTTTTTTTCTTAAGAGTAGTAGTTTTTTTGTGACTGTAGCGATATATGATTTCTATACTGTACTACTCTTGCCCGTAAGAAGGCCGGATTCTGGATTTGACTTGCAGTAGTCCAGTGTAAGTCTTTGGGGAAGCCTGGATGCCTTATGGTACTATTGCTCAAGTTCAGATGAGCTAAATGAGCTGAAGAATCCACAGCTCAGAATTACAATAGAGCAATACAGTAAATTTTTTACCTGTGTGTGTGCTTACTTGAAATGAGATTTAGTTCCTGGCTATTGTTTTAAAAGATAAAAAATATGGATAAAGTTTAAAGTTAAATACATTCTTGGGGTAAAATTTCAAGTACACTATAATGTAGGCATGCTATATTGTTGTATATTTATGTATTTAAGTCTAACTTTTGGTACATGTATTGATATTTTGAACGTTACAACTATCTTTTGATTAAATGTAATACTTTACTGTAATTCCTTTGAGAACTGTGGAAAAAGTTAGACAAAGTATTTTATGAGACTAGCACAAATGAGTAATACAACAATTGTTAGGTATAAACCTCTCAAAATACTGTGTGTTGGAGGTTGGGGGAACTGTTTCTATTTTTATTTTGGTTTAAAGATTGCACATGTGTATTGTTTAATTATGATAGTGTATGTACTTTCCATTGAAAAATGTAGTACTGTACTATATACCAGTAGATGATATCAAGGCTCCTGTTTTTCCAGACTCTTTCAATCCACTGGGAACATTTTGAACAAGAAATAGATAAGTTGCGTCAGTGGCTGCATGAAAAGGAAACTACCCTTCGCCAGGTTGAGAGCAATCCTTCGTCTGAACAAGAGCACATTCTCAGACATGCTAGTATGCTGCAGGTAAGAATTCATGTAAACTAGCTAATGTAAAGTTGTGTACTTTATTTTTTTAAGATACAGATTTTCATTTCGATGTTACCGGGTATTTCTACTAGAGTAGTTTTTCAAGAGTGTGTATGTGTGAGGCCCTCATAGATGCTTATAATAATGTTTATTACAGGTACTGCAGGCAGAGATGGAAGTACAGCATCGTTGTATTGGCCATCTCGAGGAAGAAAGTAGCAAAATTTTCACCTACATTCCAGAAGAGTCTCCTGCTCATGAAAATATCTCGGCAGAAATTGAAAGTATACAAGATCGTATGGACTGCCTTGTGAGCATGATTGAGGCACAGACACAGAGAGTAAGTATGTTCATTTTGTGTGCATGTACGTCATTTTTGTCTTCTTACATACAGTACTTGGATTAAATGGTGTATTTAAAACTTTTATCAGTCTCTTGAAGCTATCGGGCATCTCCATTATTTTTTACCATTCTTGTGCTTTGTGCAGACCTAAAAAGAGACTTGAGTGGTGGAAGGAAATGGGTTGGCTTGGTTGGAATGTAGTGTCATCAACTACAAACTGCTGAAAATATTTCACAACACCCAATTTGTTACAGTGGAATTATTAACAGACTGTCTCTGGATGGAGTAAAACTCCATTTAAGATATGATGTATACAGTATCTTTATTATTTACTTTGAAAGTTGTTGCTAACTAGTTAGAGGACATGTTACATTTACAGTAAACTTTTATGGAAAATTTATTTTTAAGAAATTCAAATGTATGATATCCGCATATAGTGCACTGTAAATTGTTCTTAAAAAGGATTATTCACAACTGTGATCAAATATCCTGCTTTCTATGCTATGAAAGGCTTTCATAGCTTTGAAAAAAGCAGACGGCTGATATAGGTGTGGAAAAAGGCTGTAATATACACTTGTCATCCTAATAAAGAGATCGTAAGAGAGAACACTTTGTTAAGAAAAAAGTGATTGTTTATAATAATCGTGAATTGCATGGCAAAATAAGTAGTGAGTATTGAAGAATTTTTAATGGCATAATTGGAATTACCATGTGCATTAATAACAGACCTTGATCCACTGCCATTAACATAAAGGACTTGTGGCATTCACATGTGCTGTACATTTGAATCTTGAGATAAGAGCCACCCAAGACTGCCTAGTCTTGTTCAACCAATCATTGTTCAAGGCATAATGGTTATCCATATTTACAATTCAAGTTTTAAGTATCATTTTGGTGGGATTGGGTAATCTATATTTCAGGGTTTTCTTTCCCAATACTTCAACCAAACTGCACACTGCTTCTTAACAGTTAGCCTCTCATGTTTGTTACTTGTTATCATTTCTCTTATTGGTACATATTATGTTGAATTTTATGCTTTGTGCTTTTTGCTGTGAATGATTGCTGTTGTGTGGTGGTACTTATGTATCCATTATGGTATACAGTACTGTATTGTGTGAATGATTCTTTGAATTGAAAAGTTTTGTTTTGCCTTGGTTTCACTACAGTATATTCATGTTTTCTCCAGACTGGTGCCTCAACATCACACAGCAAGCACAGTAACACCCACACACAACACTTGTGTCACGAACAACACTGTACCTTACAGTGGTTTGGATATCACAAAGTTACTTTGCTTCTCTGATTTGCACAAATCTTAATTTTCATAATTACAGGCTAGTAGTATTTCTTCTTTCTGTATAATTGTTGTACTATATACTGTGTTTTATTTTACTTTCAGATGGCAGCAAGTGGTATTGATATTAGCAAAGTGATGGCTCCTGTTGATGATTCTAGTAATGTTTTAAGCTCGAGTACAACCACCATATCCATGAGGGCGCCACTGTCGTTACCAAGATCATCACAACCAAGATTACCGAAACGGTCAGTTGGATTTTCGCTTTGAATGATGTCAATTTTGAACTGTAAATACAGTACTGTATACCCGAATGTAAATGTGGATGAAAGTATACAAGTACAAAAATGCTTGTGGGGAGGGGGGGAAAAAAAAAGAGCACACATTGGCATGTGTAATAGGGCTAAATTTGGAAGTCCTAGAAATGAGGGATAAGTTGAAATAAGGTCTGTAATTAGAGGATATTTTGAAGGCAAGGATGAAAACTAAAATTGGGGAAAGGAATGTAGTTGGTGCACTACAACCCTTTGTAAAGAATTATGAGTTAGGTTGAGAGAGGTGGCTGGAGTGCTGCTAAATGAGTGGTAGGACACACACATATGGAAAGGTATTTGGAAAAATGTGGACTACAGATGTTTATTAAATTATGATATTTAGGAAAATTGATTGAGATGGTTTTGTTATATTGACAAAATACATAATAGTGGTTAAGTGTGTGTTATAGTGAATTTAGAGGATGTGGTCACACCAAATGAAATTTACTTTGGTATGTGAAGGTTTACTGTTCTTGAAATCACAACAGGCAGGTACGGTATGTCAGATATTTAATAATCAAAATCTTGGTCGCTGCACATTAGTCCCTACTAGTGTAAAACTGTATAGATGTATTTTTGAGGTCGTTACATATTGACATGGGTTTTAAATAAATGTCAAAGTTGTTTGCATTAGTTTAAAATGAATGTGTGCAAAAGTTTAAATTTCTCCTGGAAAGAATTCTTGGAAATAATGAGGGAGGTGGGGACCTTGACAACCGCCAGCTTTTTCTCCATTGAGGCCTCTAGAGATGTTCCAAAGTTTTGTTTTTTCAAAATTGAAACTCTCATGAAGCATGGGTTTGGACTGTAAAGATCGTCACTGCATTTTGTCTGGGAAATGAAGATTGAACTGATCTCTTTGATACTTTGGCATATCTATTTGGGTGTGGAACATTACATAAGAGAGCAACCAAGTAACTTGTTCAGAAAGTAACTTTATATCTACATTTAAAGGCTTTAATTAATATGTGAAGGTATTTGTGTAATTCTGTATTGTCTTTAACAGCCATGGGCTCCCCATGCTCTGTGTATTTAACTTTGCTAGCAGGAACTGCCTGTGACTGTTCATCTTCATCCTTTGAAAATGGTGTCATAACTGATTTCCATTTGTATACCATAGATATCTTAAGATAAATGGTATGCACATACAATGCACTCAGGATCTAAATTTATTTATTTTATGTATTGAATAGTAGTTTTTCTGAATATAATCAAAAGTACAAATTTGAAATTAAGTTGCTTTGGCACTAGTAGAAACTTTATATAAAATGACATATTATACTTATTACATTCTGAATAGGTGAAAGGCAGTGTAGTTAAACGCCAGAAGCTGGAGGGAAGCAGTCAAGAGGATTTCTCTGTGGCATTACATCAGTTAGGTGGGTGGATGGACTCGATGGAAGCCCAGATCAAGCCTAGGGCAATGGAAGAACTCACACTGGAGCAGCTTAGTCAAATTTGTCAACAAGTGGAAAGTGAAGTAAGTAGTGACTCTCCTTTTAACACTTTCAATAATATTGTAAATGTATGTGATTCCTCATTATTTCAAGAAGAACTGGTATATTAAACTTTTAAAAAAATAATCAAGATTTCTTAAACACTTACAGAAAATGATTAAAAAGTATCACAGGCCAAAATAAAATAAAAAATACAACCGATTTCATTTGTATTTTTAATTTGTGTACAATACTGCAAAACTAAATGCAGTATATTATGTTAAACATGGTTGCTAAGGAATTGTATGCCATGTTAAAACCAGAACCTCTACAAAAATGTATATACTGGGGGTATTTCAGCTATTAACCATCAAATGCACGTGTCAAAGAGGGATGAGCATGCCATATCTGAACCACTACTGAACGAGTTGATGAGGGATGATTCAAAGTGTCATGTAAGATTTAAGTCCCGTGTGTTCACTGTGCTTACATTTGCTGTCCCTGGCCTCCAGTAAATGGATCCCATCTTGGGGAAAAAGCTGTGGGCACCCCTTCTGGGTGTGAGGGGCCTCGTTATTGAGAAGTTGACCACAGGTAGTGCATGTTGCAACAGCTTACAGCACTGTCATGCAGCTTGTGCCCACACCATCACTTAATAATGACAAAATAAATGAATGCAATTATTTGCAATGACAGTGTCATAGAAGATCCTGACTGTGATAAAGATTGTATAAGGTTCAGATTTTGGTGAACACAGTGCTGGTTATGATGTTCAGAGGAGGAGGAGGCAGACATTTACTGCACACAGCTGTGCTTTTGTGCATCTAAGCATCATGAAACAGGATCTCAGTGTTCCTTTAGAAAATAAACTTGTGGAAAATTAGTCATATTCATGATTTAGTGACGGGAATATGATAATACAGTAATAGTAGTGTTGTGGCTAGGGTTAGTGATGAGTGTTGCATTGGTAAATTGTGAATGTCTAATATAACACTGGAATAGCAAGATTGTTTACAGAGAAGAAAAGTTTTTTAATTAGAAAGCAAGTGTATTATTGGCAAGAGACACTGATGAATTACTGAATTAAATATGTGGAGTATGTTATTATTTTGGTTCTAACCTTTTGATTTTTCAAATATTTAAATTCCTTCAATTATCTTCAGATGGATAGCCAAAAAGAGGAATATTATAAAGTAGTCAGTCTTGGAGAGTCTGCAATTTCCGAGACATCTACCATTGGAGAATCGTCAAAAGAAAGTGAGCAACAAGTGGCAAATGTGTCAAGCCGGTGGGAAGCTTTAACAGAGATGCTCATTGAAATCAGGTAATATTTTGAGAGAATATATGTTGGTTATTTTAATATCTCAGATAGAATATATATCTTGAATATTTTCAGTTTTAGACAATTGTTTAATGCGCATAATAATCATTATGCTCAATTAAATATTTCTTGGGTGTTCATTGCAAGTTTAGGAGGAGTATCATACTGTACTGTATTTTATTTCATTCAGGACACGCATCACATTTTTGACTCAGAAGAAGAAGATAACCACAGAGTTGAGTGATCTTGAAGTGCATTATCAGGGCTTTCTTCGGTGGTTTGAGAATGTCCGCACTGTAAGTGAGAACGAACCAAATGCAGTCACACTCCAGGCAGAACAGTGTAAGGTTAGTAATATCAGTGGCATTAATGGTACAAATATGATCTAAGTTTTAGGTAGTTCATTAATGGTATAACTATTCTGGAGTTTAAAGTGTTTTGATGGTTGCTGATCGAGAGGTATCCCTAGGCTTTAATATCTTGGGGATACAAAGAAGTAATGTAATAAATTCAGGGGGGGTACACTGATACAGTGCTGCAATGTGCAAGGAATGTGTGTATGAATATAATAGATACAGTACTGTATATGGATGTTCAGAGTCCAATGAATTTAACGTGTGCAGGGATTATATAATCATAGCACAGTGGTTAGCACAGTCTGCTCAAAAACATGTTAGTTCTGGGTTCAATTCTCTCTTTTTGGGCAAGATGTTGGTGCATATTTCCCTTTATCTGATGCCTTGGGTTAACCAAGCAGTAAAGAGGTCCCTGAGAGTTAGTTGGCTGTTGTACTATATGTTGCATTTAGAGGAAGGTCAGCCATTAGCTAAGGGTCCTTGATAACCTCAACAGGCTTTCTATCCCTGCCAGTAGGAAATAAATTATTATTGTGAATATGAATATAGGGCATACAATTCATTCAGACTGATGAACTAATTGTATGTGCTATATAATTAGTTCAGACTGATGAAATGCACACAGGCTGTTGTAAAGAAGGGGTTGGAGGAGGTGGTATTGTGGTGGTGTGTTGGTATGGTTGTGCTGTGGCAATGTCTTAGTAATGTGTTTTTGGAGATGTTATTGTGGAATGGATGTGTTTTGATGGTGGTGTGCTGTCTTATCAATCAGTCAGTTGGTCAGTGTCTGTATGGTGTGAGAGCTTGCTCTTTGTATCAGGTTCATTTACATTTCTTGATGTCCTATTTCTTTGCCATATTTGCTCTTAAAGTTGTAGGTGGATATGTAAGATCATATGAAGAATATTTATGTGCTGTGGCAAATGCATAGGCATTATTGATTAGTAGGGCATGGCATACAGGAGATATTTGGCAGTTTGCATTTCTATTTCTGTCAGTGTTGACTATTAGTTGATTCAGAGGATCAACTTCCCCACAGCCTGATCTCCGATCAGGCCTCCTGATTGCTGGTCTGATCAGCCAGGCTGTTTGATGTGGCTGCTCGCAGCCTGACATATGAGTCACAGCCTGGTTGATCAGGTGTCCTTTGAAGGTACTCGTCAAGTTATTTTGAACACTGCAAGAGGTTGGCCAGTTATGCCCCGTATGTGTACAGAGTGTTGAAAAGTCGTGGGCCTTTGATATTCATCAAGTTCTCTCTGAGCTGGCCTATTGCACCTCTGCTTTTCAGTGGGTCTATTTTTCCATATCCTACCATGCCTTCTGGTCTCGTGTGGTGTTATTTCTGTGTGTAGATTTGGAACCAGTCATTTAATATTTTCCAAGTGTAAATTATTATGTACTGTATTTCTCCTGCATGCACTCTAGGGTATACAGATTTACATTTTTAGGCAGTCCCAGTAATTTAGATGTTTTATTAAGGGGATTCTAGCTGTAAAATATCTCTTCTTGCTCTCCAGGTCAATAATCTCTCAAGCTTTGAATGAAGCTGTTAGTGGGCAACAATATTCCAATCTAGAGAATATTGTCTAATGTCTTAAGAGATGCCACACCAATGATGTTTTTGTTTGTACAGTTCTTGAACTTTTCATTTTTCTTGCAGTTGTGACACCAACTTTGTGTTCTTTAAAAGTAGGGTCTTCGAAGATGATTAATCATGTCAGAATAATCTCCAACAGGCGTAATCGGAGAATAATTACTCCTCTTCCTTCCTGACATAAAATTACAACTGTCCGAAAATAACTAATTGTTGACTTTATTACAGAGCAAAATTGCTGCAATGGAAAGTCATAGTAAAGATATTATGGCACTACAGTCTGCTGCTAAAGCCTTAAATTTAAAATGGGCA
The DNA here is from genome assembly GCA_020271785.1 of Procambarus virginalis. Lineage (NCBI taxonomy): Eukaryota > Metazoa > Arthropoda > Malacostraca > Decapoda > Cambaridae > Procambarus > Procambarus virginalis. Next base: position 6,075,763 of record WNGS01142304.1, on the reverse strand, counting down.
CAAGAGACCCACATTCTAGCACAGCAAATAGATACCTTCTACTCGAAATGGGAAATCCTTGTGCAAAGGTAAGCATTAGAGATATGAATAGAGGTAACCAGGAAAAGTGACAATTGTAAAATTTAATGAATATATATTTTGAGAGAGAAGTAAAGTTTCTGATTTAATTACAAATAGACAAAATAATTACAAAGTAATTTAATAGACAAATTAATTAGAAAGTACAGTATTATGAAGGCAGATGCAAAAATAGTAAATTATCAGGTATGGAATGTCTTGAGTGTAAAAGGATGAATTAGCAGTAACTTTGGGAATTTAATCTATAAAGTTCTGATTTGTGGATTATTGCATAATGATCATAGGAGCTTTTCTTCTAAGCATATGTAATTTATTAAAAAGCATTTTGGTGTTGATTAGTTATAATTTTAGAAAGATCTGGAGGTAGTCAACAGCAGAGTTTTTCTGGATAATTTATAATTTGGCCATCTCCATTAATTATGCAAAGAAATTATAAATATTGTAATTCTTGACAGATTTCTGGAATGGAATGAAACTCTAAAACACAAATTAGCTGAAGCTGATAAACCTTCAGCCAGAACGCCTCTAAAGCCTGTGCCCGAGTCTCTACTTAAAGCAATGGGAGCCTCCAGCACATGGTTAGAGAGTCTAGAAGCTGCACTGGCAACTGAATATTCTGTCAGTACTCTTCCACAAATGCAGGATTACCTTACCAAGTTTAAGGTATGAAGTTACACTCTGTAGTTTGATATTAGTTAACTTTATGCTTAAATATGTAATCTTTTTTTTTTTTTTTTTTTTTTTAGGTGTTGTTGTTGGCTTTATTCTTTCATATAACAGTGAGTTTGTTTTTCAGTGATTGCTGAAGTTAGATTTGTCACTATCTTTCTTTCCCAACTATTTAACCAAACTATTTGGAAAATTACTGATCACAGTGGGTGAGCAAGTCATTAGAGCCAGCAGGACAGATTGTTTCTGAAGACACATACATGCTGCAGGTTCAGTTGAAACTTAAATTTCACTCTGTGTTACATTTTATGCATTATCAGCATTTCTTTCTCTCATCCTCTGCAAGACTTATTAAATACCACTTTACCATGTTGCCTTTAATCCACATGGTCTTGCGATCAAAATAATTCTTTAAGTTTTTGGAAAAGTGTGTGTTATTTTAACAGATTGTATATTTGTAAAAGTCCAGTACACTATATATTCTTTTTGTTGTTGAAAGGTAGGGTTTCAAGCATCAACTCGTGCAAGCCTTAAAGATTACTAACTATTTAAGTGAGTTTATTTACATGCATTCTTATCATTAAACTTGTGATTTGTATTTACAGGATCTGTCTGAGAAGGTTGAGATGGAACAAGGAAATATGGCTCACATAAATGAAGCTTGTCATAAGCTCAGTAAAGATGGCCATGTAAACATAATGGATGACATCACAAAACTGAATAAACAGTGGGAAACTACCACTGAAGCTCTTCAGCTTCGTATTAAAAGCATTGAAAAAGGTATGATGCTTACTGAATCATCATTACGTTTAATGGGATGAATATTGCATTTATGCAGTATTAGCAGTAGTCATTCTTACTAGTCATTCTTACCCAAGAAACAATAATGTTTGCAATGAATGAAAAATTCAGAATGAAAACGGTATTCATTGGAAGAGTTGGGTAAAGTTACAGATTTTGAGTTTTTAATAGTCCTGACAGTTTCCGTGGCACAGTGGTAAAGCGCTTTGGCCTGGGTTCATATCCTGGTCGGGGAGGATTGACTGGGGCGCCAATCCTTAACTGTAGCCTCTGTTCACCCAGCGGTGAACAGGTACCTAGTTGTTAAGACGATTTGGCGGGTCGTTTTCCGGGGATAAATTAGCATTGAGAACCTGCCCGAAACTCTGTGTGCTAGTGGCATTACAAGAATGTAAGAACTTGTGTGTGTGTGTTGTGTGTTGTGTGTGTGTGTGTAAAATATAATATAAATAAATAAATACAAAATTTCTTTCAGTTACTAAACTATTCATCTATTAAAAGTACATTTTGTTTACAAATTTTAAAGTTGTTAAATAAGCTCTGGTTAATTAATGAACTAAATTTTTATTTATTTCTTTGATAAACATGATTTTTTGTGTTCAACAGTGATTGAGAAACAGAAGCAGTACAAAGATGAAGTTTCCGGGTTGAAGTCATGGCTTGCTGAGGTAGACATTTTCTTGCAAGCTGAGGAGGCTGCTCTAGGAGACATTGAAACTTTGGAAGCTCAATTAGAGCAGTCTAATGTAAGATATCAGATTATGTACTCAGCTCTAAAATATTCCAAATACTGGAATTGGGCACAGTGGCTACTTGTTTATATTTGTTATCAGTAAGGCAGTGGCGGCTTGTGGCAACACTGACTGGAGGGACTGCATCACTATCGTTCAGCATGAAAACCCTCTATTTTTGTGTCTTTTATTTAATGAAAATTTTCAAAATTTAGTTATAAATATATTGAAAAACACACAAAGAATTTTTGCTATGTCAAATTTGTTAGTTGCTCATTATGCTTATGCGAGATTGATGGAGTCATACATCAGGCAGTGTGTCTGGGGGGGACTGCAGGCAGCAGCTCCAATTGGTGATCCGCCACTGCAGTAAAGTATACTGTAATAGACAGATTGTTTGATAATTTATGCATCAGTATGAACAGTGTGCAGTTTCAGCAAATCTGCAAAGAAGGCTACTTTTACCATTTCATATTTTCTGTCTTCTTAATAAGACATGCTTTTGTAGATCTTATAAATTTTGCTGTTTTACTAAAATGGCCACTCAATTGTCCAGTTAATATAAGTGTGTGTTTTCTCATTACTTTATTTTTCCAAATACTGTAAATAAGTTTTTATTTTATTTCTATGACCTTTTCCCATATACGGTGTGTGTGTGTGTGTGTATAAACTATATATATATATAATTTTAGTTTCATATGGGTTTATCATTGTGAATGTTATTTGCTTTAGTTAAAATAATGCTTCCACCCATAGGCTCTCCAAGATGATGTGGCAACCTTACAGACCAATGTGAACAACATCACAACTACAGGAAAACAGCTGATTGACGAAGGCGATTCTGAGCTTAAGAATATAGTTGAAAGTCAGCTAGAGGAGTTGACTTCACGCTGGGATCTTGTTACTGAGCTTGCTAGAGCGCAGAATAAGAGTCTAAAGGAAGCTCTTGCTCGTAGTCAGAAGGTATTTTTATTTTCCTCATAAATATTGTCATCTTTAGTTACAGTGCTAATTCTAACAAAGTCATAATACAAATTAAATTTAAGAACTTGTGTATGTATTCTCTTCAAAATTATGTCACGGCCCTGATAACTGGTAGTGCCCTTGATTAAGAAGGGAAAATTTATACTGTACATTAAATTGTATGTTTACAAGGGATTCATCATAAAATCACATTGATATAATATTGATTGCCTCAAAAATAAATTCCTTGTTACTTTATAAAAGTATTGTTAAAATACGTGTTTTCAATTCAGGTGCATGATGGTATTGATAAACTAAATGAATGGCTTGATGAGCTGGAACCAAAGATTCCTTCCAATGTTCCAAGAAATACACCAGAGGAGCTCAGTATTGCTGTTGACACTTTTACTCGGCTACGAGAGGATATTAGCATTCACAGTGATGATCTGAGGGCTATCAATAACATTGGTAAGTGTATTACTTTCTTCTGATTATGTGATGCAGTACTTCCTTTTCTTGTATATAAATCAGTCACTTTATTTGTTATGGTGTTTTGAATTTCCCATAAAATACATTACTTGAGCTTTTCCAATTTTTCATTTTATTTGTGCTTGTTTTTCTAGTTTGAATTTTCATTTGTACCATCTTTCATTTGTTATTTTCTTATTTTCCGTTTGCTTTTTCTTTACTTACATTATCCACTTTGAGTACATAAATTGAGAACTTTGATAGTGTAAAATACAATGTTGAACCATGTCAGCAGTTGGTAGCTGATGTACTCAAGTTGTGCCTCGGATGATGTTGGTTGGTGTATTGTATTTTAGAGAAATAAGCATTTTTCTGCTTGTATAAAGGTAATTAATTATTTTCTGTTGTACAGGAACAGACAACTTCTGACTCCCATTAGCAGCCTTGAGTTCTCCTTTGACATGGCTCCTTCTAATTTAGTCCTAACTTCCTTAGTCATCTGTCATATTTCTAGCTTTTATAATAAGGGAAGTGTGTTCATTTGGCTTGAATACCCATTAATTTTCATTATAGGTGACGAAATGTTGCAACTTGATTCGTCAGCTACACATGAAGAACTGGCAAGGCGGTTCACACAGCTTAACGGTAGATGGACGGAAGTTGTCAGCCAGGTGGACTCGAAATACAAAGTTTTTATAACTGCAGCCCAACAATATGAAGATTTTAAGAGTAAGTAATGATATTAAAGTAAGTTTTTAATTTGTGAAGCCATAACCCTCCTCACTTTACATTGAGAAGTAGTCAAGTGACGTGAGAAGTAGGCCTAATGGGTATTTTTAATTTCTTATTTGAATGGTGTATTCACTTAGTATGTCAACTCCATGTGAGTCTAGATCTACTTTTGGCTTTTTGTATTGCCACCACCCAACATTTACTTTGTAATATATTAATATAGTCATACATCTATTATTCGGCAACTCTTATCAGTTTGAGAACACAACTATATAGTATTTTATATTTCTAGTTTGTAATGCTGTAATTATTTTTGCCTTTACAGTGTAGCATTGATAATCCGGACTTTGAATAATCTGAAGCTCATAAAAATGACATTTTTTTTAAATAATATTTTTCTATAAAGTGAACTACTGTTCAGTCTAAGTGCCCAGACTGGGTCGTATCCAGGGTCGTATCCCTAGCAAAAGAATATTTGTTGCATTCAACAAATGCAACATTTCAAAAATTTTGTTATTATATGTATTTTTTTTTTTACGATCATGACCTCTTTTGCTTTCCTCGCCAGGGGCCATGGGTTCACACTGCTTCACTACCATCATGCCAGGTTCTAGTTGAATTTGCATATCTTTCATTCTCTATTGGTCCTGGATTGGAAGGAGGCCTCCCTTGTTTTACACAGTCATTCCTTATCATAGGTTCTACTGAATGGACTACTTTAACAAACCACATCAACTTATGATACTTTTATTTTCAGAGGTATGTTCTGAGGAGTCAGAGTGGCTGGACCAACTTCAAGCGAAACTTGAGAGGTCATCAAAGGATGCAGCAGATGCAGAGGAAATATCTGAAGCATTGGATGTAAGTATTGCACTGTAATGTAGGCTACCATATGGGATAATTAAATTGCAGGTAACTATTTTTTTGTTTTTCTACTTAATATTTATTTTTCTTAAGCTTCTTATTGAATGATGCTTTTACATTTGTTAAGCAAGTCACCAAATATTTCCTAGTAAGGGAGAAACAAAGGTTAATTCTTTCTAGTAATTGTTTATTAACAGTACAATAACTTTGCAAGATTTTAACATATTGGACTCATAATTTATATGTGATATTTACATTTATTTTGCTACTCATTTTTGTTCTTGATATAGTATGTGCTCAGTGCATTTTCACCTGTATGTAGGTACTGTATGACTGATGATAAGGTAATCCCACATATATCTAATATTGTAATCACCTTGGAAAATGTTCATGTAAGTAAATTATCATATTCTTAATAATATTTGAAACATTTGTTTAAGAATTTCATATGCTTCAACAGTACTATTGACAAATAAGCACAGTGTGGAAAGAATGAGGATTGCTTTTGCACGCATTTACAGATAAGAAGGTAGCAGGAAGACGTGGATAAATGAGTTAGTTTATAGAGAAAATAGCAAGATAGTTAATTGGAAAAATCATATTTAATATAAAGGCTTTGTTAAACAAAGTGTTTAACAACACTTTGTTTGACAATTTCGCGTTCCCGACAGTCGACCCACCGTGCACTGCAAGGCAGGTCAAGTATTGGCCGTGAGCACATAAACCACACTCAAATGTTTATACTCTTTCTCACCTCAATTTTCGTGTTGTCATTCATTTTGGTTACAAATTGTTCACAATATCACAGCACGCACTTTAAAACCGGTCCCATAATATTCGGACAATAAATGGATTTTCTGGGGGGAGCCCCGTCGGCTCCCCGGAGCTATCCCAGGCTGATATGCTAATTTCAGACTTTGGCATCAGTCATGTGTATGGAGTTCTTAGGCCTACCGGAGACCACGGCCAGAACCGGGCCCCCTCAGAGAGGCACGGGGAGCAATGGCCTATAGAAGCCCCCGTGTGGTTGGAAGCATTCTATGTCTGCCATCGACCGGGACAGGCACCCAGAAAGGTAAGCGCCCCAAAACAAACCCCTATTCTGGTTAAAATTGCTACCAAAATCCGAACTAGTGGATAGAACTCCCAAACAGAAAAACAAGCAAACTAGTGTGACGTCACACGTCACCGCGCCGCTGTCTGCGCAGCTCCCCCCTCCCCGGGAGGGGGAAGGTGGAGCCCCAGACCTCCCACGCCGGCTATCCACCCATCAGTTCTTCGGCTGATGCTATAGGCACCGGTTATGTGCTCCGGCTCCAGTGGTTGTTTCAGCACTGCACCTAGAGTGTGGTGTCTGTTTTCTAGGTGGTGCGTGAGCCGGGAGTGATTCTCCAGTACTCGGGCTGCATGCGCCTAGGGTTCCCTTCCCTAGGTGCCCTGTAAGTACTGCCCTTGGGACTTGGGGCCATCTTCCACAAGTTCCTTGGGGTCTGCCCCTGCTAGGCCGTTTACTGCTTGGTTTTCGGCCGCTCTTTGTGTGCTCGGGTGTTCTGTCTCCCTTGTTCGCCTTAGAGTAAGGGGCAGTTTTTGCACTGGTGGGGCGCAGGGTACTGTGCAGCTTGTCTTTTCCCAATCATAGCGGCCGGCTCTGTTCCGCTTGGGTACGCTGTCCTCTTGCGGGGTTTTCTTTTTCTTTTTGTTTATCTACCTGGTGGGGGGGTCTGCCTTCGTTCTTGCCCCTGGTGTCCCTTGTGTTCTGAGTTTTCTGGTGGTACCCCCTGCTAGGTCCCCGTGAGTGTACACGTCCCGGGGGTTCAGCTCTTCTTGCGGCTCCGCCTTTTTCCTGGGCTCGGAGGGGCCTTGTCGGGGCTGCTTCCGTCTGCCTCGTGGTCTCGCCTCCGGCTGGTGGTCGGTGTCCCACCTGCGTGTTTCTCTTGGCGGCAGTATGGGGTGTTTTGGCGGTCCTTCCTTTTCCTGTACCTTCTTAGGTGGTTCCTCTTGTTAGCGTCGGCCTGGTTTTTTGGTGGGGGTTGGGGGCCGTCGGCGTGCCACATACTGTCGCCTCTCTCTCTTTTTGTGCGGCGCTGGCGGAGTCGCTTTGGCTTGCTTTCGGTCTTGTTTCTACACCGCTTAGTAAGCTGTCTTGTGCTTCGTTTCCCCTCCGGCCTGTTCGTGCGCCGCTTGCACCATCCTGGTTTCTGGTCAGCGTGCTCTGTCTTCTCCTCGGTTGGTAGTGCCTCTTCGGTTCCGGTTTGTTTTTCGTCGGCTCTTTTCCTTTTGGGCATTTGCCTCTGGGGGTCGGGTCGCTGTGTTTTCCTGCTCCTTTGGTTTTAGCGTTTTGGTTGTTTGGGTGGTGTCCGCCTCCCGGTTCCGTCCCTTTGATCTTCCTCTGTGGGTAGTTAGCTCCGGGGAGCCGACGGGGCTCCCCCCAGAAAACCAGCGTTGAATGTAATGAAACGCCATTTTCTGGGTGAGTCCCGGAGGCTCCCCGGCAACCCTCCCTCCCTCCGGTCGGCGGTTTTCGCGTGTCTTGACATCCAGCCTCAGAACTGATGGGTGGATAGCCGGCGTGGGAGGTCTGGGGCTCCACCTTCCCCCTCCCGGGGAGGGGGGAGCTGCGCAGACAGCGGCGCGGTGACGTGTGACGTCACACTAGTTTGCTTGTTTTTCTGTTTGGGAGTTCTATCCACTAGTTCGGATTTTGGTAGCAATTTTAACCAGAATAGGGGTTTGTTTTGGGGCGCTTACCTTTCTGGGTGCCTGTCCCGGTCGATGGCAGACATAGAATGCTTCCAACCACACGGGGGCTTCTATAGGCCATTGCTCCCCGTGCCTCTCTGAGGGGGCCCGGTTCTGGCCGTGGTCTCCGGTAGGCCTAAGAACTCCATACACATGACTGATGCCAAAGTCTGAAATTAGCATATCAGCCTGGGATAGCTCCGGGGAGCCTCCGGGACTCACCCAGAAAATGGCGTTTCATTACATTCAACGCTGGTTTTTTTCAAATTTAATAAGTGATGATGGTTTTACCGTCATCAGGGCTTATGCGTGTTTTGGTTTTATGACGTCAACACCGTCATCAGAGTGCGAAAGTATTAAACTTTGATAAAAGTGGAACTCAGGCTCGCTTCATAAAATTAACCCATGATTAAAAACAAAAAGATTCTTTTAATCATAATACTATATCTGAATAAAACCTGACTAAAAGCATGTGAAACTGTAATCAAAGTGACGACATTAGGTAATCTAATAGCGTCACTTTAGTTACATTTAAAATGACACGAGCTCATTAAAAAGTGGGTAGCTTGAATACGGCCAATGTACTCAATTGAGAACAATTGTTACAATACTGCAGAACGTTTGTCATTGAATTAGTGACTTCGCTCGTGATTGATTGGTGAAGATTAAGCTACCCAAGAGGTGGCACGGGCATGAATAACCTGTAAGTGGTATATATATATTTTTTTGGAGTGAATGTATACTGTGTGCTGAGGTCGCATTTAAATCGTCAGGCTATGGCGGGGATGAATACTGCTTGATAGTATTTATGATGGTGTCAAGCTGCTGGACACCTTTTTGACCAGAAGAGTGGCAGTGTTGATACCTTACTGCAAGATTCAGAGACTCTTAAATGTGGGTTGGACATGTATATGAGTGGGATTGGGTGGTTATAAATAGGAGCTGCGTCGTACGGGCCCATAGTCCTTTTGCAGTTACCTTAATTCTTATGCTCTTATGAATACCTAACATATAATTAATTTTCTTTCTTCATAAACAGGAACTTGAGATTTTTCTTCATAGCCATGATGAGAGTCGACTGGAACAGATCAGGAGTCTTGCAGAATCACTTGTACGTGAGGGCTGTGTTTCCGAGCCTGTACAAGAAATCACTCGCTCCCTCACATCTCGCTTTGACACTCTTAATGCCCAGGTGAGATAAGGGTACAGGAGTTTTAGTATTTAAAGAATAGAATGGCTGGATACTATCTAGTTCTGATGAAAATTTGGCAATTTTTCAGTTCCAAGAAAAGTTTGAAAAGAGTTTGGAGTGATTTAAATGATTTCTGTGTTATAATGAGTGGCCATCTCGGAGTGGATCGAGATGTGATCTCTTGTGAGCTGCCTGCAGTTATTCGCTTGGACCCTTGTGGGTAGTCACTGTCCTGACAGGTACATTATGTATGACTAAGGGACCTACCTAATTGCTGCTCTTTACTTTGCATTAATTTCATTCAGTCATTACATTGTGTTTTTATTATTGATGGCCATTGTCTTTCATTGCTGATTTAATAAGCTGAAACAATAATACTTAAAGATTTTAAATAATGTTTGTTATTATGATTTATAATGATTTATTATGATTTATTATTATTATTATGTCTTGGAATGATGTTGTGTGAACTCATTTTAATGAACTATATGGGGCCAGGCCTATTCGTTTCATTAGGGATTTTGTTTGACCCATCAGACTCCAGGCAACCTCTGCCCCCCCCCCCCTAGATAAAAAAAAAAAAAATTGAGCCAACATCTACTATAATGTATATACAGGTTTGTGACAATAGGAGAGTAGTGCAGTGAAATATAGACTTAATAACCCTGAAGCATATCAAGATAATTATAAATTAACTATAATCCATCATTCTCTAACACTAATAATAAAAAAAATCATAGTAAATGTATTTATCTTGCATTCTTAATTTTGATCCGGACATGTGGTAGACCAATCATTAGCATATAATTCCTTGCTAAAATTATAACAAATGACAATTATTTGTGGGTGTTCATATTACATAATTTCTAGTTTTAAAAGTGTATAATTTTCAACATTTATTACCAATATAAATGTAGTATAATATTTTATTCACCTGTAATACTGTATTTACATAATTTTAGATAAAATTGGGAAATTTAGGGGAAATTAATTTTTTTAGTTTTTGGTTATATAGTGTTATATAAATGTGTATTATCTACTACTTTTATATTTATTCTCATTCTGCACTCACTGCCAATTTAACTATAAGAAAATATTTTATATATCGGTTTTATCTCTGTAATTGTCGGTCAGTTAGGGTAAATCAACATTTTTTTTTTGTAAAATTTTGTTTAAAATGAGCATACTGTATTTATAATTTTATTTTTGTAAATGTAAGGCAATTTGGGTAAAAAAAAATTTTAATACAGTATTTGCAAATCACTGTGAAGCCAACATCCAAAATTAAAATGTTCACATTAAGACAAAGGAATAAAGGAAAATGGTCACAAAACTGCACAGATTTGGAAAGCGCCACAGTATTTATACCATTGTATTGTAGGATTTAGATAGTGGAGATAGGGTTTCATCACTGAGATAGGACTGAAGTAGATGATGCAGGATTTGTGTGAAGAAGAGGGACTTTGTGTATTGAATGCAGAATTTGTTTAGTACATATTTTACTTGAGTAATTGAAGGTAGTCTTTAAGCAGTTGAAGAGGACTTGTAGTAGAGAAAAGGGCATAGGTTTATTAGTTAAGGAGTTATACATGTTAGAAAAGATATGTGCAGTAGTTGGGTTCTGGTTCTGTGTATATTGGGCCCTGCATAATGAGGGTAGATTCTTTTTTCATTGGATTATCTAGTTTAATTGATATATAATGGAAATAGTATTTTAGTTATTAAATAGTGCTTATATTGTAAAGATGGCATTTTTAGAGAGGTAGGTTGTAAGTGGTGGTGATGGTACTAATGCAGTGAAGTTACAGTAATGTTATTTAGTGGAGATATTGCCTATGTCTGCCCATTCTCAATTTGAGAAGCTTTTAGTTTGTATGCCTTTTATCAAACCATAAGCATACAACCCTACACTTACCCATCTGACATATCGATGTTGATGCTTTTAGTCCATAAAAGCAGTGGCCGCTCATGGAAAATTAGAATGGTGGGGGTGAGGGGAAGGGACTGCTCAACATTGCCAGATGTGGCACTGATTAATGCTACACTATTGTACAACATAAAACCTCTTGTTTATGTTTTGTTTTAATTAAAAATTTAATTTTTTTTTATCTTTTGAAAATAGCATATAAAACTTTGACACATTTGTTGGTTGCTTATTATTGTAGTGTGAGGTTGATAGAGTGGGTATAGCCTGAGAGATTGTGCCCATGTGCAAATGAAGTGTCACAATAACGCGTCTGAAAAAATGTTGACCACACACTAGAAAGTGAAGAGACGACAGCGTTTCGGTCCGTCCTGGACCATTATCAAGCCCATTGTGATAATAGTCTGTCCTGGACCATTATCACAATCGACTTGATAATGGTCCAGGATGGACCGAAACATCATCGTCTCTTCACTTTCTAGTGTGTGGTTTGGTCAACATTGTGCCCATCCAAGAGACATTAAAAATATGTAGTATAATAAACCCCACATTATTTGAGTTAGGAAAGCTCCTATTATCAAATAAAGATAATGATCTTAAAAGGCTCCCCCCACTTTTCCTCTCTCACTACCTCACATACATACTCTGCCAGGTGAGTGCAGAGTCTCCCAGACACTCCTGGTAGTGAGTGTCTGGGGGGAAGGGGGGGGGGACGACAGCTCACCGGCTTCTATCGGTGAGCTGCCCCTGCATAAAAGCATACATTTTTATACAGTTTTAGTTCCTACATCCTCTCTATTTGCACAATTTTGTTCATAGATTGCACATGTAGATACATAAAGTGTAATTAGTTAAGTGTGAGGTTGTATTGATGCATGCTATGGATTTAATGGATTTAGAATGACATTGGTGCCTTAGTGCAGTAGAGAGAGTTCATTTATAGTTAAGATACAGTACTCTAATTTGGGAGAAAAGGCAGTCATGCTAGCAAGAATAATTAAATAGTGTATTAGCTTGACTATGGAAAGTGCCCAAGTGAAAAAAGTGGTGTTTAGTACCAGTCCTTCCACCAATCTAGGTTTTCAAAATTGCTAGTCTTTTGGGGCAGATAAATAGGAAAAGGGATCAGGGATGCCTTGATTCATGCTTATCTATTTACAAATTTGGTGCTATAATATTTATAGGCAATTCAATATTTATTACATATCTAAGGCATGCACACTATCTTGTCTTACCTAATAATTTAGTACCCAAGTTTCTGATAGTTTGTTTGACCAAAGTAGGATTGTTGTATACTGATGATGAAATTTCTCTTGTTGTCGTATAAATTTATTTTTCTCCCAACATGCTTACAAAGCTCACCAGTCTTTTCTGTCAAGCATTTGTAAGTTGTACATTACTTCCTAACAAGTCAACTTAATATGGTAGGCATAGGCAGTAATGTGGCTGAAGAAAGATGTTGCATTATATTTTAATATGAATGTTTTAATGTTATCTAGTTAGAATGTAGAACTTCAAAAAAGTTGGAGTTTTATTGAGTATGTACACCTGAAATTTGTAGTTTTTTGGTGTATATTATGTAATAGAGTATGCTTTCTTTGTCACTTTATTGATTTCTGCATTTACAGTAAATGTATATGCTGCATATATAACTTTTATAAATATTATTTTTATTTCCTACCTATAAATAGGTGTATGTAATATTTTCATGTCTTAGTCCAACCTGTTCATCTGTACAACATTTTATTCCAAAGCATCAATCTATGAGTTTATGCTTTGAAATTTAGTAGGGTGATACTTTGCCTTAAGACTGTGCTTGTGATTGCATTCAGGCATTTGACCTTAGGTGGTGACACAATGAGCACCTGTTTTCTATGGATACATTTTGTTTTAATAATTGCCTCCTTCCATTATTAATATGGGGAGTTTATATATTGTAGCTCTTGCCTTTCCATCCATCTCTCTTACTATAGACATTGTCATCTGTAGATAATGAAGTACGAATAGTTTTATGTTTTTCAAAAATTTAGTACCGAGGTATATTTAACTTTTTTGCAGTTGACATAGTGTATTAACAACATATATAAATATTATTCCAGGATGATTGACAAACTAATGCTCCAGGTCATTTCCAACCTCAGATTAAATCCAAATATGCAAATTTTTTAGGCAAAGTATCAAACACATTAATCATCAATACAGCACTGTAGGTTAAAAAACAAATAATCCTTACAGTCCTTCTGTATTATACCATGTTGTGAAATTCCTCTGGCAGTGTACCAAAAATGGTACTTGGTGCTTGGCACTCTTTTTCTCAGGGATCCTCGGTTAACTTCATGGGAACTGTGTGTGTGTGTGCCACTCAGTCTCTCATTTTTCCTGGGCAATGAGGGATTTGCACCCTGAGGCATTGTTAAATGATATGTTTTAGTTCCTGATCAACACTACTTTGGAGTTAGTTTCCAGACTAATGGAAAAATATTTCTTTTGTGGGGAATTGTCTTTGCCTGTGCTCAGTTTGAGTATGATGCTTGCTTGTTTCTACTTTGAGCTTGGATCATTACACTACTGGTGTCTGATGATGTTTTTGTTACTCCATACCTTCACCCAATATCATCATGCTGTTCATACTTGGGAGAAGTTTTGAAAGAAGAAAACATCTTGAGATACAGGGAGAGGCACTTCTTGATACACTTCTTGGTCTCTGAAGGTAACTCTGATTGAGTTTGGTTCATCCTCTACCATCCTTGATATTCTCTTTTGATTCAGGCTTATGATAGTGCTGTTTGGAACTCATTTGCCAGCCCTGCTGTGCTAGTGTTCACAAACCTTACAGCAGGCTTGGACCAAGGATTCCCAGGCTTCATAGTTGGAGTGTCTGGACATGGTCTGTACTTTAACTCCCTGTCCCCCCCCCCAACTAATTCTATCAATAATCCCCCAGGTTTATCCTGTGTCATGGGAATCTGTCCTCTGTGCTCAGATTCATGTGATATGAGACAAGGGGGGTGATTGGTACTACTCATTCACTTCATGTTGTCTATTTTTTGTTTACACCACCAAGAGTATAGTAATCCTTAGTTTGTTATGAATCAACTCAGACTGTCTTAATTTCCATGTGACATCATGTTGGTGATCTGCCATGTGATCTCAGTTTTTTTTTTTTTTTTTTTTTTTATAATCCTTCATGCTTCCTATTAGCATGTGCCCATTCATCCAAGGTTTAGGGACAAGCTGGGCTCCCAGAGTGTTTTCTCAGACTTGCCAGAGAGGTACTTTTCAGTAGAACTTCTTACAGAAAGAGGTTTGTTTATTTAATGAACCCTTGGCAAGGATAAGAATATTATGAAGAGAAAGCACTAAGCCAGTATGACTATATAGCACAAATCCCTGGCAAGTGTATTAGCTGTATGCCCTTTGACAAATCTGGGAAAACAATGTTGATGGTACATTGAAACAACATTGATCCTTCTTTGATTGAACATTAGTATATTTTGCCTGCTGGGTTTAATAGACTTAAGTTTTGGAAATCATTGGGCATACTTGAAGATTCAGGTGATTAAAAGTATCAAGCTCTGGAAGTGCAAAAGAATAACAAAGTTAACTCTTAATTAGCCATTAAATGGCTGAGGTATTATTAGTGGGTCATGATATATGATCTTTAGCTTTTACATTAGCTTTATAATTTTCCATCTTGTAACCAAACCAGTTTTTTGTTGTACATATATCATTTAGTATAAATATTACATTTTTAACGCTTTCAATGGGGGACGAGTCATAAATGCATCCATATATATATATATATATATATATATATATATATATATATATATATATATATATATATATATATATATATATATATATATATATAATGTCATCTCAAATGGCCAGCAATGCACTACAGATCTTAGTAGACAAGAGCAGTTTTTTTATTATTTGCATCATAAAGAAATATAGTTTGGAAATTCTGAGAAAGATGGTAGGGTGGAATCTTTGTATATAAATGATCTAATGCCAGGTGAACAAAAAAAATGTCTGCAAGAATATTTAAGGTGGGGATGAAAATTTAGTGTATGTGTATATTTTGTTTAATAAGAATGCAAGATTTATAGAGGGAGTTCATCAGGTGCAACCAGAACCATTGTAATCAGAAAAGACCATCTAAATGTTTAAGATAGATAATAACTAATTTCATGCTATAAAATTTGAGCAAAGAGGTGAAGAAGCTTATATAATATGTATACTGTATTTTGGATACCGTACATTATGATAAAATAATTATTCATTCATTATTTTTTTATAATAGTTAATGGAGTATGTCTTTTGAATTCAGGCAAGTGAGCAGCAATCTGGATTAGAAGGTTGCGTGCAGGAAGCCCAAGCATGGGAAAGGGAGTATGTCAGTGTCCTGGATTATCTAGCACAATCTGATTTAATCCTCACTCAAGCTATTACGGACCAAATTCAAGTTGATCAGGTCCAGGTAAGTGCGAAATTAATAACTAAAATGTTGTATAGTTTATGTGAACTACTTTCATCATCTGTAATTTTTCTCATTCATTTATTGTTCTTTTAAGTAAATTACTGTCCCCACATAAGACGTGGGAAGAGGTGTGGGGCTTCTGACTTCTATTTGGTATTACTGTATTACATATTTTTCTTCAGATACATAGTTATATACATGTATGATACTATGTAATAAATATAATCAGAGTTTACCAAAAACTGATGATGGTCAAGCATCTCTGAGCATTCGATAAGGTTTGTGGACATTACAATGTGTTGTAATTACCTAAGTGTTTACACTCGTGTGCATTGATTTTATGAAGCCCAGATTATGTATATCACAGCCCTGTTCTTCAATCAGTAGCAATATACATGCTAAGTAGAAAATTTGGACTGTAAATAGCATTATATTATGCCCTTAATATTGAGCAATAACTTGTATGCGAGGCGTGTAAATTTTGTATGCAAAATGGTAGAAATATCTGGGTGTGATCCGTTTTGTGTATGATGTGTCTGGTTGGCAGGTAGGCATGATTAAATGGACAGTCTGTAGCTAAAAGAATGGTATTAACAATAAGAATTGTGAGCTTGTAGGGTTGCTCAATGGGTGACTAAGACCAGCCTGTTACA
Source organism: Procambarus virginalis (assembly GCA_020271785.1). NCBI lineage: Eukaryota > Metazoa > Arthropoda > Malacostraca > Decapoda > Cambaridae > Procambarus > Procambarus virginalis. The sequence goes on along the minus strand of WNGS01142304.1, from coordinate 6,059,463 downwards.
AAAAATAAGTGAACAAATTAATGTTTCCTATTTTTTCTTGCAAAATTGTCATTTATATGTATGCAAAATTATTGTTTATACAGTATAATTTTTATATGTCTGATTATACTGGAACATGTATTACAGTATATACCATTAGCTGTAAGAAAAATTTTTAATTCTTTAATTGCCTAAAAATGACAATTATTTGGGATTCTGGATCAGGGTCTGGAACAATGTGATCCAAATTTTTGAGGGTGCACTATACATTGTAGGTTACAAATTTTTCACTAACCAAGGCTCATTTGCATTAAGTTTAATGATACCATTGTTTTAGTGAAAAGGTTGACTAATACAGATTTGTTTTAAGGTTCAAGCAGAGCTGCTGACACAACAAGATGTGCTTAAGAAGATGCAGGCTCAGGTTGAAGTCTATCACAGTCAAGGAAAAACGGAAGCTGCATTGCGCCTAGAAGATCAAATTACCCACCTGCAGGTTGGTTGGTTTCTCTTCCTTTTTGTTACCCCCATCCTTTCATTTCCTCTATTCTTTTCTATCCTCTGCCATATTTTATCTCGTCCCCTCCCTACTATTTTTATGATTGTCACTTTTTTTTTTACAAAAGTATACAAATAACAATACAGAATAGTGTAAGGAGATAAATTCATTGGCTTCTCATTTAAATTTCAAAGACAAAAATAAAAGGCTTTGGTTAATTTGGAATATTGAAGTTTTCATGATATTTTTCTCTTGCTCTTCTAGAAAAAATATGAAGAGATTGAAATGAAGCTCCATATCTGTCGAAAGCCAAGTGACTTTGACACTCGCTTTAACGAGATGAATGAGCAGCTCCAAGAAATTGGTCAGAGAGTTCATCTGGTTAACGTAGACTCGGGGAACCCTGATGGGATTCAAGAACAACTAAATCAATGTTTGGTAAGTTGCAGAATACTAAGGATAACAAGTCTTTGTAAATATTAAAAGTTAATGTATGTTTGTTAGAAATCTGATTGTTTTTCACTTGTCTGTTTTGTTAAAAACATGGTTCTCAGGTTTGATTTCACACACACAAACACATGGCTTATATTTGCTATTGCACTTTCAATTTTTTTTCTGAGCTTTACCACTCGGTTGCTTCTTTTAGGCAAAGTTCTGCTCTTTCCATTGAAAGGAATGTGCATAGTCAGGGCTGGTCAGTATATCATACAATTGGATTCATTTGAAACATAACTCGTAAATCATACTGGTGCAAGGAAGTCACTGGAGAATTATTAATCCAGCATAGAATGACTTGACATCAAAGAACCATCAATAAGTGCTCTGTTTATCTTTTTGAGCTTTCCTTTACTTTTGCAGTTTCTTTGGATCTTGTACTTTGGCATTAGTGCTGGGTTTGCATATTGAGGGGGCTACATTTATTGTAGTTTCAGTTCCACCTTTTCCTTGTAGTGGTGAAAAACTCTCCCAAGCATCGTTTACATACAAGAGTTTACATTCCTGTAAAGCCACTAGCACGCGTAGCGTTTCGGGCAGGTCCTTAATCCTAATTTCCCTGGAATACGACCCCGCCGAATCGTTTAACAACCAGGTACCCATTCACTGCTGGGTGAACAGAGGCTACAGTTAAGGATTGGCACCCAGTCAATCCTCCCTGGCAAGGATTCAAACCCAAGCCAAAGCGAGTGTTTTAACCACTGCGCCACGGGGACTGCTTAGATGAACACAGAATGATGTTTAATTCATAGATGGGTTAATGCCCACATATCATGTCCAACAATTCTGACCAATAACTGTGTTTGTGGTTTGGCAGGTGATGTTGAGCTATTCAGGGCTTCTTTTCTTGGATCTCGAGATTTTGGAGAACAAATCTCATATTTGCATTCTAATTCTATACCTCCCTTTAATTTCCCACCTGTATCCTCAGTATATGTGGCATAGGTCTCTGTCTTCTCAATGATAACTACAGGTGGGAGTCTGTTGGCTTGGATATCTGGAACTCAAGAGATTTGCCATCCCATTGGCTCCCTCAAGCTTCACTTAATGAGCTGTACAAGAGCATACAGCCTCGCTCCTGTGCCAGGTAATTCCATTACGGGCTCACCATAGCCCGTGCTACTTGGAACTTTTTGTTCCCAGTAGCTGAATCTAAAACAACAAGCTGTACAATTCCGTAGCTCCCTTAAGAGTACTCTTTAAGGAAGAAAGTACTAAACTAATAAGAAACTCCTAGATACAGAGGAACCTCAGATGACGAGCAGCCCCATCTACGAGCATTTCAGGTAACGAGTGAACCACTCGCAGAAAATTTGTTTCGAATGACAAGCTTCCGCTCAGTTAATGAGAAAACCATGTGGTGCTTCCTAGTGTTCCCGCTGGTTATCAGATGCCTCCGACGACAGTGTTGTTGATATTTCGCAAGACAAGCGTTTCACATGACAAGCTTGGTGCCGGAACGGATTAAATTCGTTAACCGAAGCACAACTGTGTTTATTATTTAATTACTTTCTTCCAGGTACCACCTGTTTAAGGGAGCAATGAAGTTGTACAACTCGTTATATAGTACTTTGAATGTAGGCCTGAAGCTTTGAGCAACCCGCTTGGTTGCCATCATTCCACCTCTTCTCTCATGACTATTACCTGTGCTTTCTTGGGTTTTGGGTAGATTAGTAGGTGGACAAAGTCTGGGTATACTGGTGGAATTTAGGAGCTGACACCTTGTGGCAGTGTAGGACTGCAGTCTAGTGGGCCAACTAGCAATCAGTAAAATGCTCCTTGGCAGTTTCTTGTAGTGCTGAGAAGGGATTGAGTGTAGATGAAAAACTTTCTCTAAGCAGTTTTGGGTTGCGTGAAGAATTTTAGTGTTGCCCTTGGACCAGTATGACCCAGAAGGTATATTTAGAGGTCTACTTGCACCAAAGTGAGATATCAAGTCGCCGTGACTGTGCAGTCATGTCCATTGGAGCAAGTCCTTACCTACAGGAGCAGTCAAGTGACTTGCTAAGAAACAAGCTTCTCATCTACACTTAGTCTTATTTTTAATTTCCTTTTACACAAATTTAATTTTACTATTAGACAATATATGGTTATTTTATATCTTTCCAGGATTTGTATCAAACACTCAGTGAAGTAAAATCAGAAGTGGAAAGCGTGATAGCAACAGGCCGTAAAATAGTTAAAGAAGGGCAATCTACAGATCCAGATGGTCTTACTCTTCAGCTAGACCAGTTGAAAGCACTTTATAATAAAGTTGGTGTTGCACATATTTTATATGTTGAACCTTTATTGAAACTTACTAAATTTGTCAGAGCTTGTAAAAGTAGAAATAGCTAGTAATTATCAGTGCAATGTGACTAGAAAAACTTCCCTGTGTTGCCTGTTACTGTTTTCTATGTCATCTTTTCATATTAACTCCTGCTTGATGGTTGATGCAGAAATAACCACTATGCACTTTAGGTGCAGAATATCTTCCCAGTGAATTTCAAACACTTACCTCTCAAGAAAATGATGCATTAACTTCCCTAGTTTGTCCATTTTATGCAAATATTAAACAAATAATTTTCAGTAATTTTTCAGACATATTTGATTTGATTACTAAATAACTTTCTTTTTGAAATAAGGCCTCTCAGATGCTCCTTGAACCAGATACATACAGTCCACTAGGACTAGTATCACCTGCTAGGCTGTAATCAGTGTTGTTCTCCACATGACAAAGATATTGGTAAATTGTCTTGTCACAGAAATTAGGGAAGGGAGAAAAGTGGAGTCCCTAATTCACACCATCACTAAAGGACCAGCTCAGTGTAATACAAAAGAGTGAGCAATATACTCAAAACCTCATGCAAGTGATAATTGGAAATCACAAGGAATGATAATTATTGCTGTACTAATAACTAATTAAGAAATGGAGTTGCCCCTGCTGTCTCTAAGTGACAGCACTCAATAAAATAGGTCGCCAGAGCTGCCAATCCCCATTCTAAGACCCTGACATTTCCCCCTTTAATGGGTGCATGCAATTTGATCTTCAACCACTTCGAGCTGTCGCGTCCTAACAGTTTCATTTGCAGAGTTAAACTAATTGACATGCTCTTGTTTTCTGATTATCACTTGCAGTGGGTGTTGTGGATATTACTCCTTTATGTTAAGTACTGAAAGCTAAGCACTAAGTACTAAGCTAAGACATTAAGGGGGTCTGGTAGCCTGGTGGATAGCGTGCAGGACTTGCAATTCTGTGGCATGGGTTCGATTCCCGCACTAGGCAGAAACAAATGGGCAAAGTTTCTTTCACCCTGAATGCCCTTGTTACCTAGCAGTAAATAGGTACCTGGGAGTTAGTCAGCTGTCACGGGCTGCTTCCTGGGGTGTGTGTGTGTGTGGTGTGAAAAAAAGAAAGTACTGTAGTTAGTAAACGGTTGATTGACAGTTGAGAGGCGGGCCGAAAGAGCAAAGCTCAACCCCCGCAAACACAACTAGGTGAATACTCAGTGCTGGCTTGACTTAGACTCGCCACAGTCTTCCATAATTTTTGTTTTAACATAATTTGCTGAATTTTTTGTCATGGTGACAGAGAAAGACGATGAGAACCTAGTTAGTGATATGGTTATTGGATGAACTATATGGGTTCTGGCATGTGAAATATCCAAGAAATGGACTGAGAAAGGAGTAATCCACTATGGTCACTTCCCAATTTTGGCAGTACTGTACTGTACTGTATTTCCATAGCCTAAGTTTGGTTATCAAGTACATAACTTAATGCACTTTTATTCTCAGTGAGTCAGCTGTACAATCAAGAAAGTTGCTTTCATTTGAGATTTTGTCTTGTATATATATGCAAGATCCTGGTGTGGCATGAGCATGAACATTAAGAAATAGAGCAGTAGAAATGGATAGTGACACGAAGTGGAGAGTAAAACTCGGCAAATCATAATACTGTATTGAGAAGAATGCCGAGAGGATTTGGTCATGGTGAATGATGCATTCTAGTAAATTAGAAAGGAGGAGGAGAGTAATTCCATGAAGGACAGACATATCAGGCGAACAAGTAGGGATTGAATTTGAACAGTGCATTTGAAGTGGTAGTGAGCAAGACTAGTACTGTACTGTACTATGGAATTGTGGAGTGCTACTGTAGATTATGTGCTGGATTATTATTGCTTTTTCAGAGTGATAGTACTGTATTTAGTGTGTAAATTGTGATACATGGATGGCTTTATTATTGTATTATGTTTACCCTTTCTCTCCTGTACAAGACAACTCTTCTTTTCATCTCTGGTTACTACATAGTTTTTCTGCCTTGGTGCCTTCTTTTGATAATTTTTTTCTTGCATTTCTTCTCTGGCCTGATGCCTCCCCACTAAATGAAATGGAAAAAAAGATGACAATGATGATGGTGGTGGTGATAGTAATCACTCAGTGGTCAGCACTCTTTTAGGTTTTCTTATCCTTAGAGACTGAATTCTTATCTCGAGGATTATGAATATATTTAGGACAATAATTACCTCTTTATATGAGTTATTATGTACCGGTATATAAGAAATTTTAATACCTGTCTAAGCAAAATTAAAAAATATATGTACTGTATATTCTCCTTAGTTGTATTACTAAGGGATATGCAGTACTAGTTCTTACTTTCATTAGTTAAGGAAAGGGACTCTCCAGCTCTTTCATAGACTAGGTACTGTATAATGCACTCTATTCTGTCACAAAAAATAGTTTACTGTATCTATTCTAACACATTTGTATGTCACATCTTAGTTATATTAAATGCATTTACTCCTGGCCATCTTCCTCTCCACCTTGATATTTTGGGGCAGAGAGCTTGAAACTGCTATAGTGACTTGGAGGGAGGTTGAATGTGTTTCACTTAAAGCCTATGTTTTGGCCAAAGCTCACGAGTAATATGAAACTATCCAGTGTAGCTTCATGCCACCCATGTGTTTTCAGTTTGCACAAAAATAACTGTAGCCAGCAAATTATGAAGGTTGGCAGAATCATGAGGAATGTGAGTGAAAACAAACTCCACTCTATAGCTTTAAACTGCCTACACCTGCCTGTGTTCTTAGAGGCAACATGATAATGGTTTCCAGTGAAGTCATACTTTCCCAGTCCTTGGGGATGCTATTACCAACAGTACACCCATCACACCTGATTTATTGGGAAAAATTGTAGACGATGAACAGGAAACATATGCATCCATCCATTGCATGAATGATCTGACAGTTCTGGTCATCTGTGCTGTTGCTATTATCACAGAAAGCATGCAACAAACTTTAATGACTGCTACAAATGAGTGAAATTTTTAACAAGTGGAGTACATGACAGAGTAGCTTAGCTTAGGCAAGATGCAATTGCATGCCCAAGCAGTTCTTCAAAAATTAATACTGTTAAACCTGGGGCATCTTTGCCGATTTCTAGGCATAATAAATTCTCGGTTCATCACATTTCTTCCTGTCATAAGATGCATACTCCAAGTATGGAACTTTGTTTCTTTACGAGAAAAATTTAGTGAGAACACTTGCCAAAGGTTCTCATAAAGGGCGCTCAAAATGAGACATTCTCTGCAATACTACAGTGGAACTATTGGGGTTACTTGGAAATTGGGAGTAGTTCCAGCTGCTCCTAGATAAATTTTATATAGCTTGTGTAAGAATGCATGACTCCATGCTGGGTCAGGAAGTGGTTTCCCTCTTCAAGGTGATACACAGGACTTCAGTCTCCTTTTGATCCAGCAGGGGAACATCAATCATGGTGGCTGTGCTATCATGCCTTTGCCTTTCTGCATTTTTGTGCTACTTTCCCACTTACACTGCTTGTGCTGCTGAAGTAATTTAAACATTCCATACATTCCTGTTTGTAGTTCTGACAAGCATCAATTGCTTCATATGTTGTAGCTTAATTTCCTTGTGGTTTTCTGCTTGATTTTGGAAAGGTGAAATGTCTTGGAAATATTATGCATGTGACTACCTCATCAAGCAAGGGGAGTTTACAATGAAGACAAGATATAAAGATGTAGATTTATTCGTATATTGAATAGTGTATTGAAATATTGCATTGTATATGTTTCCATATTGAATAAACATGAACGTATTATTTGCATAAAAAAATATATTAAGATAATCTGCATTGTTAGCCTTTACTTTGTTGAATCTATAGCAAATATTTTTGTATACAGACTCTTGTTAGTCCATGGGATATCAAAGCAAGACATACCTTATAAATTAAATAAGTTTAATGCATTATCCATATACAGTACTGTACAGTGGTACCTCAACTTACGACTGCCCCTACTTAAGATTTTTTGAGTTATGACGTAAATTCCTTCAGAAAATGCGACTCGACTTACGACTTTTGCCTCGACTAGTGATTTTGTTGATACGAGTATGGATTGACTGACCACGTGGGTCTTGGTGGCACAGCCACTCCGCCTCAGTTTTACCAGAGACGCCCGCTTAATGACATTCGTGCTTGTAAAGAATTGAATTATTTTGTGCTTTTTTTGTTTTTGAACATAAAAGTAATTATTATATATCACACCATGGGTCCCAGAAAGTCAGTGGTAAGGTTCAACCTAAGAAAACATGTGAGGATGACCATAGAGAAAAAAACAAGAGATCATTTGTAAACATGAAATGATATGAGGGTTGTTGATGTAGAGGATGTCCCTTCCTCATTTATTAAGAAAATGTGTGCAGTATGGGAAGAATTGCAAAGTTTTCCTTAAAAGTGTCGCCCAAATCAAGCTGTAGCAGGCCGTTGTGTAACCTTTTTAATGACAATGCGATGTTTCACTTCAGACAAGTGTTACAACTAGGGAAAAAAATAAGTGTCACTAAACAGTTTCTAGTGAGAAAGACAAGCAGTGAGCTACAAGCATTTCCTAGTGGTATGAGGGCAAAACATAGGGGAGAGAGTACCTCAGAAAAGTCATCACTGCCTGATGTTAACATGGAAGGGGACTTCCCTTCCAAACACTCAACACCTCTCCTCCCCTCCGTCTTCCATATGCCAACAAGAGTTCTCATTCAAGATAAGATTTACATACAGTACTGTATTGTAGCTAGTGCAAAATTTGTGTTATTCAGTATAAAATGTATTTTTAAGTTAATATTTGTGTGGGTGTGGAATGGATTAATTCAATTTACATTATTTCTTGTGGGAAAATTCGTTTTGACTTATGAATTTTGGACTTACAACCCGTCTCTGGGAACAGATTAAATTCATAAGTCGAGGGCCCCACTGTATAGTAGGACTGTACCTGAATTTACCCGAGGGCCACTAACACTCATGGCCTTGACATGGACAGAAGGCGGTGGCTTGTCAAAGTACATCTTAAATGTGGTCTCATGTTGTGTGCCTTATTTGACTGTGTATACACCATTTTAAAATATTAATTTTGTTTTAGAGAAAGTATTGTATAAACTGAACTTGTTATCAACTACAGCCTCTAATTTCTTGACAACCTTGGTTCTTCATTTTTCCAACATATTCATTTATTCACTCTTATTCTTTGATGTGAACTCAAGTTACTCCATTTCTCTTACCTTCTATCAACTCTAAAAATTATTCATTACTGTCCTTTTATATTTTTAATGTACTATTTTTTTTATTTACCTGGTAATTATTTAATAAATGTAACACTTCCCTTTTTTTTTATTTATATTAAAGTATTTTATAAATTTTAAAATATTTATAAAGTATTTATGTTGCATAAATACAAAATATTAATATAACCAATTTAGAATTTTTAAATTTTAATTTTTAAATGCATCAAAATACTGTTTTTTACACAAACAGCTTGGTGGCACAGTAACAGAAAACATCGTGGCAATCTTAGAAAAAGCCCTTCGCCATAGTCGTAAGGTTCAGAAAGATGCAGTCACTTGAAGGAGTGGCTAAGTACTACAGAGTGTGAACTAGATCAACGAGAGGCAACTATTCCTGCAAAAAATATAGAAGGGAAGTTCATTTTGCTGAGGTACCAAGAGACAGTATAAGTAACTACTGTAGTTTTGATTACTTTAAGATGGAATGTCTATGTGAATTAATTATAAACTTTAAATATACTTTAAAATCCAATGAGTAACATAATTAATTTGTACTGTATCATATTTCAAATTATATAACAAAAATTATGATTGTTAGTATTTAAAAATTGAGTTGGCTACTTTAAAAAGGTTGCCTAGTGTGTATATAATGATTCACTTTGTTGTATCTCTTCTTTGTTTTGTTTGTATGTATATATATATAGGTCTTCAAACACTGATTGTTATATTGTTATATATATGTGTGTGTGTTCTCTGTAAACTGTAGCATTGCAATAAAATAAAATAAAAGAAAACAAAATATATAACAAATAATAGGGGTGGTAGGAGAAGAAAGATTAAAGTGTTCAGCGAGAATCCACAAGGTGTTCTCTGAATACTCTTTATTTTCTTCTTTGAGGCTGTGGGTCCCTATAATTGCACCAGACCAGAGGTGATACCCTTAATAATAATAATAATAAATATATATATATATATATATATACTGTATATATATATATATATATATATAATATATATATATATAGATATATATAAAATAGGGGTTATAATAATAATATATTATATATAATATAATTTATAATATTTATATATATTATATTATATATATAATCTATATATATATTTATATATATAATTTATATATTAATATATAAATATATATATTTATAAATATATAATATAATTATATATTTATACATTATAATGAAAATGTAAATATCTGAGATATTTTGTAATTATTTTTCCATTGTTACACTAGCTAGTTCTCATCTGTACACAGCATTAATAACTCAAGGATGACATCCCGTTATGAAAATGTACTAACTCATTAAAAAATTTTAAAAGTTAATCCACTCCTCTAACATCTAGTTCAAGAATTGTCTGGTTTCTTAAGAGTAAAAGAATGCCCACATTTACCTGTGGCCTTGAAGTGTACATACCCCATCCTTTACAGCATGCCATTGATGATTTGGGCCGCAAGAAGCCCTTGCTGACAGGCCTGCACGAGTCCTATGCTGCTCTTGCTTCTTTGTCTGATGATTCTGCCTCTCTACATCCCATTAAAGAGCAAGTGGATGACATTGCCCTAACATGGGAGCGAGTCAGTATTAGGCTTGCTAACAGACTTAAGAATATGCAGGTTTGTTTCTCATTTATATGTGACTTGTGTGGTAGCTAGGGGGATGGAGAATGAAAAGATGCATATGCAATATTAGATGAGAGAATTGGACAGAAGTATTATTATGAATATCTGTACCATTCTAAACGTGAGAAGGAATTCAAAATTTATTGATTATATTAATTAATATTCTCTCCTGTGTGTTTTTTCTGTCTATCTCACTGACTGACATCACTCACTCGCCCACCCATCCGCTGTTTTATAAACACTTAGGGTTCTGTAAGATAATGATAAATATTCCTTCCTGGCCCTTGTGTGCCTGTACATAGGCTGGTGCTATGCACTTTTATAATTTTCTTCATATGTTGTCATATGAGATCTAAATATTCTTATAATATTTGTCCAATTTGCTGTGGAGTTTTAAGTGTGTGTTGAGCCCACTGTATGATTTTTCCTTCTGCATGGTTTTCCTCATGGGGTACACACTTGTGCCAAACTAGCTACATTTGTGTTCAATTCCTGTGGATTTTGGTCATGTAGGTGTAATGATCCATCTGCTGGATTTATATAAAAATAAGTGTTTGTGTTACAGCAGTGGATGGTGTTTAGATACAGTTATTATTTTTATCATCAATGACAATTGTAATGTAATATTTACTTCTATACTCTTTAACTTCATTATGAGATTTTAGCATCTTATGTTGAGTCAGGTATTAACTTTTTTTTTCTTCTAAAAAGTGATACCTTGCTATGTTCAGTAATGATGAATCTATAAGCACTTGAAAATCAGGGGCCAGATTCACGAAGCGGTTACACAAGTACTCACGCATGTGTACATCATTCCTCAATCTTTGATGGCTTTGGTTACATTTATTAAAACGGTTTACAGGCATGAAAACTTCCCAGTCAATTGTTGTTATTGTTATAAACAGCCTCTTAGTGCTTCAGAGCTCATTAACTGTTTAATAATTGTAAACAAAGCTGCCAAAGATTGATAAAAGATGTACAGGTTTGTAAGTGCTTGCGTAACTGATTCGTGAATTTGGCCCCTGGTGCATGTAAATTAGTAAATTGTTTACTTTACCCAAAATGCTATATATGTTAGTGGCTTTGCAACAATGTAAAAAAAGGAGTTTCATTACATTCAGTGCTCGATTTAAACTAGAAAATACATAATCATGTACTGTACATGTTCAATAAATCACTAATGAATTGGTCAGTATTGGATGAAAAAAAGATCTTAGTAACATTCACTTTTCTGTGGAGAGCCCCTTCGGCTCCCCGGAACTATACTGGACATAGTGGGTGTATATATTAGACAATGGCAACAGTCAATCGAAGGAGTTCTAGGCCTAACGGGGACCAGAGCCAGAACCTGGCCCCTTCAAGAGAGGTACGAGGAGCAATGGCCTAAAGACACCCCCATGTAATTGGAAGCAGTCTTTGTCTGCCATCTACCAGGTCAGGCACCCAGAAAGGTAGGAATTCCAAAACAAACTACTGCTGATCAAAGAATTGCAAACCAAAAGCCGAACTAGTAACAGAACTCCCCAATCAAAACCAAGGAAACAAGTATGACGTCACCACAAACACTGTGCATTCGTCTGCTCAACCCTCCCCTCCCCATGAGGAGGACAGGGTGGGGGGGGTTGGTCCCAGACCTCCACGCCGGCAACTCTCCTCAATTCACAGGCTGTTGTGAGGGCGAACAGTTGATTGACTCTGGCTCCATCCTTTGAGCTGCTGCAGCTTGCATTCGGGGTGGATGTCACTTCTGCTCCGTTCCGCAAGCTTTCTCGTGCTTTGTTTCACCTCCGGCCTGCTCATGCGCCGCCTGAGCCGTCCTGGTCGTTGAACCGGGTGCTTTCTTTTTCTCTCTTCTCCTCAGTTTGTGGTGGCCCCCTCGGTTCAGGACTGTTTATCTAAGGCTCTTTTTCTTCTTGGCTTTGACTTTTTGGGGGTCGGGTCAGGGAGCTTCATGCTCTCCTCCGGCGCAGAGGTTTCTGCTCTTTTGGTCCTGGTTGTCCTTTCGTTCGTTTGCAGCCTTCTCCTTCTTTTCTGGCGAAGAATGAGTCTGCTGCTTTCTGAAGGGGTCCTTGGGTTGTTGATGCTTGGTTGGTTCAGCCGGGGATGCGTCATGTTTTGTGTCCGGTTGCGGCTCTTCGCCATTATCTGCACGCCACGGCCTCCGTGGCAGGGGACGCACTTTGGGTGGACCCGGTTTCCCTTCTTCCCTGTCCAGGGCGCCCGTCTTCCAGGTCGTCCGCAGGATTATTCAGTCCAGCCAGCCTGCAGTCTATCCCCGTGCCCACAACGTTCGTAAGTTCGTGGCTTTGACTGCTGTTTTTTGGGAATATGTCCTGGGCTGACATTCGGGCACGGGGCTTTTGGAGGTTGAACAGGGTCCTGGCCGCACTGTATCTCGTTAATGTTCCTGGCCCTTCTCGGGCGTGTGTAGCCTTGGGTCGCAAGTTGCAGCCAGTTGTCACGACTTCGAGTTGAGGAGTGAGTGACAACCGCCTTCTGGGTAAGTCCCTCTTCTTTATCTTTGGTTCGGTAGCTCCGGGAAGCAGAAGGGGCTCTCCACAGAAAACCAGCGTTGAATGTAATGAAATGCCATTTTCTGGATGAGACCTGGAGGCTCCCCGGCATCCCTCTCTCCCTCTGGTCGGCATTTTTTTCGCATTTTTGATACTCGGCCTCTGAACTGAGGAGAGTTGCCGGCGTGAAGGTCTGGGACACCCCACCCTGTCTCCCTCCCGGGGATGGGGGGGGGGTGCGCAGATGGATGCGTGGCATTTGTGGTGACGTCATACTTGTTTCCTTGGTTTGATTGAGGAGTTTTGTTGCTAGTTCGGCTTTCGGTTTGCAATTCTTTGATCAGCAGTAGTTTGTTTTGGAATTCCTACCTTTCTGGGTGCCTGACCTGGTAGATGGCAGACAAAGACTGCTTCCAATTATACGGGGGTGTCTTTAGGCCATTGCAACTCGTGCCTCTCTTGAGGGGGCCAAGTTCTGGCTCTGGTCCCCAGTAGGCCTAGAACTCCTTCGATTGACTGTTGCCAAGGTCTAATATATACACATCAGCCCGGTATAGCTCCGGGGAGCCTCTGGGTCTCACCCAGAAAATGGCGTTTCATTACATTCAATGCTTTTTTTTCATATGTTGCTATTACTAGATTGTATTTTGTTGTACAGTATTTCAATAATATCCTCTCAGGTTTGTTATAATTATTGATGTTTACTAATTTAAATTCTAGGCTGAACAAATGGCTAAGGAAGCTGAAATGGAGAAATTCATTATTAGCCTCGGTGAGATAAAAGGCTGGCTAGAGAGTACCGAACACCAACTTCTTCACCTGAGCAAGCTTGAGCCCACTGAACAAGACAAGCTTATCAAGGTTAGAAGTGGAATTGTAGATACATACTGTATATATACTACTCTTATGGCGTTATCTACTTTCATGGGATGGTGAGGCATAAATCTGGAGACAAATATATTATAGTACTATACAGTATAGTAAAAAATGGTTATAGATATTAAATATTGACAGAGCCAATTCAATAATATTGGGTGGGTTTTCTTTGAGATGTAGTCTTTGCACAGGAAGTTACATGCTTCATCTTATGAAGGTGGCTGAAATGTTGAAATTATATTAAAGATGATTTGTTCAAGGACAGCAAGATTAATTTTTACAATGACCTATTTTAATGAGTGTTGTCACTTGGAGACATCACATAAGTGACAAACTGGAAAATGCTGATGAAATAATTATTATTTAACAATGGTCATATGATAGTATGTCAGTGAAGTACTGCACTGAATTTAAATAACCAGAGACTTTTAACATGGATTATTGTATGTGACAGGAATAGAGTGAAGGGATTCCATTGTCAAAATGGAACCTGTGTCCCATTTATATCTGTTTATTATATTAGCTCTTGTTTCTTTTGATACTTGTTGATTGTATTTCATTTCAATTAGTATGGAACTTGGTAATGTTAAGAGACATAAATATATTATTAGAGGATGCACTACTGCTTGGATAGCACAAAATTGGAAATGGCAGAAGAGATATCTCTACCTTAGGTGCTTGAATTAAGATGAAAAGCTCTTGTCTGAGTCAGCCACTTCGTTGTTTCCTTACGCAAAGACCCACTCTCACATGGACATTATAAATTACTAGCCAAGTCAGTATGACCTTATCTGATACATTAAGAGCCAAGTTGAGAAAAAAGGACGGCATACGAGCAACCGAGTGTCTTCCTCGGGAAAAGAGCTTTTCATCTGCACTTCATGTTTTAATTCTGTGCAAAAGTCACAAAAATCTTTTCTGTAAGCATAAATTCCCACAACCAAAGGCAAAGCAGGAACATTTGATTGTGCTGCATAGTGGAGCCAGAAGGGGCCACAGGGAATTCATAAATCAGACACCCTTTAGAATCAAGAGCTGGAAAAACAGGCTGTGAATGACTGCTCCTTGCTCCTCTATAGAACAGGCCAAGTTTTTACCGAGGATCTCTGGTCCCCGATAGGCTTATAATGACTAGGAAGGGCCTCTGGCATGGATTGAATTGGGTAGAGCTATCCATGTAGCTATCAATAGGTAGCCACCATAGGAGCCCTCCTAGAAAGGAAAGTCATGTCATTTAGTAAGAGCTGAATGTCATGCAAATGACCATGCACACACAGCTATGCAAGTGTTTATTTGCATACTGTATACAAATTTCAAGTTTTTCTTGGAGGAGGTCTTCTGAATGTTGATGAATGAACCATCTTCGGGTCTTTCTGGGATGGATTGAGAAGACTGCACTGACCTGGCAGGTATTGTACCTTGCATTGTTGCTGTGAGTGCATTGTTAAAGTAACAATGGGTTTTATCTAGCATACAGTATTAACAACAATAACAGGTAGAGAATTATAAGATGAATATAACTTCAAAATTCATTTGATTACAGAGTGTATCATCAGAAATACAAAGCTACAAGGGTCAGATTGAAAACACTCGTGACACAGCTGTGGATCTGATTAACCATGGAGTTCTGTTTCAAGCTCGAATACAACCTGAGTTAGTGCTCATAAATCAGAGGTGGGAAAATATCTACAGAACTGTTCAGGTAAGATTTTTAAAGTTAAGCATCAAGCTATTTCTACAGGGAAGGAGTATATGATTGCTATAGTTTTTAAGGAATGATGTAAAACTTGTTTTTGAGCAACTAGTGATTTTAATTTCTAGATTTATTATTACACATGTTCTCCTTCCTATTAAATATTTAATGCTAGAGTTTTCAACTTTCAAGGCTTGTGTTTTTGACTGTACTGTACAAGTATATTGTATGCTTTTTTATTTTTTGTATTGTCAAGTTTAGTGATAAAAGTGGATTCAGAATATAATTTGTTTTCCAAAGTTATTCTTGCTCTATAATTAACTTCTCTGCTGCACGATTTATTTAGCTAATGTATGTTGCAGATGGTTAATTGTTTGACCAGTTTGGCAAAGAACCAGAAGCTGCTGCTATTGTCATTTTGTCAGTGTTTTGGTGCTGTGAGCCTGTGCATGATGCATGTGTTGCTTGGGAAGCTTTTGCACTTTGGATTCTTCTGTGAATGTGTTCTACCGTCTTTCTCAAGTACTTGCATTATGTAAACTTCCTCATTGAACTTATAAAAATATATAAGAAATAATTGCAGTTTGCAGGTTAGTAAGATCACTTAAATTTTCCTTTCATTTCCAAACATTTTCTCTTAAATTATTCTGCAATATGAAAATCTAATAAAACTAATAACTTCCACATGTTTCATCAGCATAATGCCTTTAGTCTCTTTACCAAGGAATTCATTTTTTATTTGTTTGCTGATCTTATGTCACTCAGTCTACAGTCTTTTCTTTTAATTTTGATGTCTGAAAGGATATTCTGTTTTTTTGGGGATAATGTGGCTTCATGTGTGTAATTGAGTCTCCTATCCCCAGGTTTTATTGAAAATAATTTTGGACAATAACATTAAGCATTAGTTACAGAAATAAGCTTTGAAATTATGTAATTTGTCATTCACTTCTGTTAGAGTATGAGCAACAAATTCAAACTTGCCATATTTTCTGTTCAGTATTTTTGGCAATGCCCAACTGGTTTTCCAGAGTACTTCACCTTACCACACAAAGCTTTGGTCAGTAGCTATAGACTAATAGTATAAAACTTGAGGAATAGAACAATTCATTGCTTGTGCTAAGATAGATTTGTGGGCCTTGAATATGTGAGCTTTAAGACTACTGTTCTAGTGCATATAGTATGTGGAGTTTTACAGGTGAAATGTGACAAGGGGGAACTATTTGCTATCCTACTTATTCTTCACTATTCTTATTGTTACTTATCTAACAACCTTCTTTATGGCTCTATCAACACTACATTCGGTGTCTGGTCTGTTAACCTTACTGCTTCTGCTGGACTAGAATTTACGGCAGCATCTTGATCTCGCCATACTTTTCCAAATGATGGTAGAAATTCAATCTTAGCAAGTCAGCAGAGTTCAGTATGTGATATTAATATAGGTGAGCAAGATCCACTGTATCTTTTCAGCATTGTCACCTGGATACACAAGACACAGGCATCTCTGTAGGTTTACCCTTAACCTCAGAGAGACAGGGATCACAATCAGCAGCGGTCCACATCAACACCAACTCTATTCTTTCTACCATCACTACTTTTGTTAATGAAACCACTATTACTACCAGTCTAACCCATGATTCTTCAAAACTTTCTCAGACTACTGGTATAAAACCATCAATTAGCCAGTTACAAGCTCCAGCTACTCAAGTTGATGAATTGAAGTCAATACACTTCACCTTACATGATGATCCCACTGCAATGGAAACAAACATAGATATGTGTGGGAAAAACATTGAAGAAGGAAATGCTATACTAAAGAGCACAGGTCTAGTTCGCAGTGCTATGACCACTTCTACTACTGTTACCACGACTACTGCAAAGGTGATGTCTTTGGAAAATGCTGGCTCCACAGAGGCAGTATCATCAGATAAATCTGATTTAAATGCTGAAAATCTGCAGCCTCATGCAATTGTGCAAGATGAGCATTCAACCAATGAGACAGAAGCAGCAGATGCTGGTGAATCATCCGAAATGTATTCTTCTGCTGACAGTAACATGTGGGGTGATTCTTCTCTTGTTGATAGTGTTGTGAAGGTTGAACCCAAAGCACTTTCAAGTCCTAAAGACGATAACCATATTGTGACTTTTGTTACTAGCAGTGTTACCAAAATATCTGATTCTCCCTCTGTTGAACAAGTGGAAGACATTAATAATAAGTTAATTGATCAGTACTCATCTGATCAGAAGACACCAGAAGAATCCAAAAACTTAATCTTGAAAGATCAGCCAAAAACACTCAGTCTGGTTGAAGTTGAGGAAGTGAAAACAACAATTTCTCACCTATCTTTCAATATCCCTGGTACAACAACAGAAAGGAAAAGCCTTACTTCTGAACAGACTGACATGATTTCATGTGCTGTTGGTGAATCAGGTATTGAATTTTCATCAGTTGATATGTCTCCAGGTTCTGAGCTTCCTGGTAATTCAAGTGATACAGCATTTAATGATGCAACAATGAAAGATCGCAAGAGAAAGATGAATGAGAATGAAACTGATCTAGATAATTTTGATGAGCTTATTGCTGGTTTGAAAGAAGTAGCCGAAAAAGATATAGATTTAAGTGCAATAGACAGAAATCGAAGGAGTGCTAAAGAACTTGTTCTTAATGAGAATGGAGATGAGAGATTTTCCCTTCTCAAGATTAGGAGATGTGAGGATGATGATTTAGAATCCTTGGCATCAATTGATACTGATATGGCCCCTGCCTCAGAAGCAAGTAGAGATCTTGAAGGGACTTTTTCTGATCTTGAATCTGTATCAGAGAGCGTGTCTTCAAAAGGAGACAGTTTATTCTCTCCAACCACAGCTCAAGGCATTGGGTCCTTAGATTCTTCGAGGACAGAGGAAGTTCATACTGTTGAACTTCTCTCTCAACAGAGCCAGGTGGTATCTAGTGAGGCAGTCAGTCATACATACATTAAAACATCCAATCATTTATTTTCTCCATCCAAAAGTGAAGTAGATTCTAACATGGCTAGTCAGAGTTTAAGTGAAAATTCAAGTTATGTACAAGAAAATGGTGACAAAAATAATATTCATCCAATAAAACAAGATGAAACAAATAAATCAGAGCAATTTAGTCTTGAACTTTCAAGCTGTGCAGTGAGTTACGACCAACTGCCTGTCGAGAAACTGCAAGCTATGATTGCTGAACTTGAGGAGGTCATGAGTGGTGCAGAATTAAGTGATACAGATGATGAAAATGAAAAGGCTGTTAAAGAAAGTGAAAGTATAAATTTACCTATAACAAGCGAATGTACATCATTTGAAGCTATAAATGCAGAGGATGAAGTTATAACTTCTGTTTCAGCTCAGATTATGCAAGATAAAGATAATGATTCCACCTCTACTTTTCCAAGTAAAATTTCCTCAGATGAAATAAAGCACAAGTCTCTTCCTATTGAGTTCACAGTGCAAGAAGTTCATGTTGCTGGTGATATTGAATTTGCCAAAGCTAAACCTTCAGTTGAAAAAAACGAATTTTCATCTGTTGAGAAGCCAAGAATTGTGGTTACAACCACTACTTCAGTTCAAGAGGATACTGAAGAGAAAGTTCCAAATGTTTTACCTGTGGCCATAAATGAGCAAGAGCAAGCAGTCACCTCATCAGTGATAAGCCAGAATTCTACAACAGTACAGAAAGTGTCAGTGCATAGTTCTCAGGTGATGCATAGGATGACTCTTGTGACTTCCACTGAAGATCGTCTTCCAGAAGCAGAGGAAGCTGTATTGGTTACATTAATCTCCAGACCCAGCTCAGTGGAGGCCCTGAACACTGATCCAGACTCCACACTGGAAAAAATAAAAGATGTGAAGGAGAAAGTAGAAGAAGAAAAGCCATCCTCAACTGTATACAGCTCGGGTGATTCTTCAGAGGTTGAGGATTCTGAAGAGAAGGAGAAGCGACCAACAGTCGATGAGTGCTCAAACATCTACAAACCTTTGGAGGAGAAAGGGCCTGAAGAAATTAGAAAGGTAAGTTATATATATGTAGAGCAGACACGTCATGTTGTGGATAAGCTTTCAGGTGGTTTTATTTTATTTTAATCCTAACATGGTGGTCACATTATTCTCCAAAATCAGAATATCCTCTGGTGAAAGGGGGCCAGCATTTGGCCAAAACTGCTACTGCTTTATTACTTGTATTCTGCTGCCAAATCACTCTCATGTTTGGTTAATGTATTCAGTCTGTAATGTCCATTTGGATGGTGTAAGACCCTTCAACTCTGCTTTCAGGTAACATCAGCATGTGAGGTAGACAGCTCTTCAATAGATTCTGTCACTAGGTCTTCTACAGGGTCTACATCAGTCTTTCCTACTGTCACATCTGTCTCTTCTGACCATATTAAATCATGCAATTACCATATTGAAAGCCCCCAAAGTGTACAAACTGTTGGAAGTCTTGGATCATTAACTGATTCAGTGGCAACAGTAACTCATGTAGCAAGTGGACTGTCATCATCAATGTTAGATTTCTTTTCAAAACACAATGTTTTGATAGTAGACTCAAATGTCAAAGAAAATGAAACTCCTACCCAGCAAGCTATTGGACCTTTAGGTGCTCATATAATGGAGATAGGTGTTAATGAAGGGGTTAATTTGTTGGGAACTATCAAATGTGAGGAAACTATTCAGTCACCTTCATTTATTTCTTGTCAAGGTTCAAAAATTTTACAAGACAGTAGTGCTATTGAACAACCAGTGGAAGAATTATTTGCATCAATCATTCCATATAGCTCTCCTACATTAGTAGGAACTTCAGATTTTGCTTCCTATGCAAGTACTTCTAATAGACAGCATATTTTATTTGAAAACATTCAGTTTAGCAGTGATACTGAAGATCAGAGCCCAATTTCTGCTGATAATAAAAGTCTTACATTGGAAAACCAACTATCTGCAGTGTCTGTCCCAAATAAACCTATGCCCACTGAGACAACCATGGAAGGTGTTAATAAAGTATTAACAACAGAAATAAAAAATGATAAAAGTCATGTTGAAATAACTGGATCAACGACTGAAGTTGTGATGATGCAAACTCCAAGAGATATGTGTAAAGTTAATGACAGAGATATCACTAAACCCAAAGAAGAAATAAGAACTCAAAAGGAAGAATGTTTGACAAAACCCATTAGTATTGGAAATAGATCAGGTGGATCGGTTGTAACTGCACATCACTTGAAAGTTATTCATGCTGCCGATGTTGAGAGTGGTTCAGTTATTGATATCACCTACCAGGTGCACAACCCTGAGGAAAAGACACATGTGTCATTATCACCAAATATTAGTGCTAAGGCTCTTGATGTGAGGGAAAATAAATATGTAACCTGTCAACTGGGTACAAGTTTATTTCCAACATCTCACACTTTTTCTAAAGAAAGTAGTATAGTTTGTACTAACCAGGAAGTCTTATCATCTCATAAAGAAGAAAGTGTTTTAACTGAATCTCAATCTTTTGTGTTTGTCCCGCAGGTCATAACAAACATTGAAACACCAGCAGAACCAGCTTCATATCAGGCTGCACAAGATGTTCCCATTATGTTAGGAGAGAATCTAGTGTTTACTACTGAAACAGCTACAGCTGACTGCACTGAAAAATCAGTTACTGACTCCTGTAATCAGTTAGGAAACTTAAATGGTAAAATATCAACTGCATGTGTTGAAATGGACTTTACTGCAAGAGAGGTTGCAGCAACTTTTGATTCGCCAGGTCCAGCAACTGGCTTTTTTGCTTTTGAAAGAGAAGCATCAGTAATACTTCAGGATCAACCTACAGACAACAGAGTAACAATATCACACAAAGTACAACTGATTGATGATCAGGTTTGTGCAGAAACTCCACTTGCCAATAGATATATGGAAGACAAGAATCGTAAAATTTCTACCGCATCGATAGAAATAGAATTTGCTGCTGATGAAGTTGCGGGTATCTTTGAGATGTCTTCTCATCCTACCCAATCCTTTGCAGATGAAAGGCAAATGTTTGTAGCGGCTTCTCATTCTTTTCCTAACCAAGCAGTAGCATCTGAAATTGTTCCTCTGACTGCTTCAGGTGATGAACATATTATAGCCGATAGAAAATTTCTACTGCATCAAGAGAATCTGTCTTTGCACCACAAGAAGTTGTATTAGGTATACCAACTCCATTACTGCAAGCAGAAGCATTCATTTTTCCCAAAGAAATGTCAGTTTCCTTGGAAAGAAATTTGGAAACTGGTATTGTTCTTACCGAGGTAGTTCCTTTAAGAGATTCAGGCTCTGGTGCTGAGATAACAGGAAGGCACTGGGAAACAAATGCTCCTACATCTTCAGCTAATAACACTACAGCAACAAGTAAAACTGAAAGAAAGATCTCTTTGGCAACTAGAGATTTTGAAATACTTCCTCAAGAAATAACTGAAGATTTAGGAACAGAGGAAGACACACCAGTAACTGCATTTGCCATGTCACGAAGTGTATCGGAAAGAGCCATAGAAAGCTTGAAAGAAGCTATTCTTGTATCTCCAGAAACAATTCTTCAAAGTTCTCCATATCCAGATGAAAATCACACGATTCATGGAAAAGGAATTACTTGTTCAAATAAACACATTGAAGAAATTAATAGGAAAATATCAACAGCCTCGGTGGAAATGGAGTTTGCTCCGTTTGAGATGTTGCTAGAGGAAGAGCAGACTCTTTGTACAGAAGGATTTGCTTACACAAGGGGAGTTATAGCAAGTACCAGTGAAAGTTATTCTGAGAGTGTTGTAATATCGACTGTCAAAACAGCCATTGATGGCACAATAACTGAAGAATTACTTTCATCTGAAGTAAACGGAGAACCTCCAGATAATGTGGAAACATCAGAAATCTCAGAAGAAGGGCTACCATTAGGCTGTGAAGCTGCATTCATAGATCCTTCTGTAATTTCAGGCTATGAATTTAAGAGCCAGTCAGGTGAAGGGAGTGACTTTGAAGAAATAACAGCTGAAGATTTAGCCTTCATTCGGGGTGTAAAATCTGCTATTCCCACTGGCTACACATTTACAACAAATATTGCGGAAGATGATTGTTTGTCTGAAGCTCTTTCATATTTTGATATTGAAACCTCTGTAGATGTCCAAGATAGGTATGGTGTGGCAGTTACTGTCATTGGTACTCGCAGTGATCTCAATATTGCAGTTGAAGACACAGAAGAGAAACAAATTCCACTTGAGGAGGGAGGACTGGAGGGGTTAAAGATAGAATCCTCATTTAGTTCTCTTTTAAAAAGTTCACATTATTCATCAAGGGAGACAAGTCTTGATAATTTGTTATTAGATAGAGAACATAAAGATACAAAGGAAATCAGGCCAGATTTTTGTATACCTGATGATACAGTCAACAGGAGCACTTTCCTGACAGAAGTCGAGAGTTTTACAGACAAGGAATACTTAGAAAAAGCACTTCAAAAGTCTCATACAAGTCCTTTACACACAATAGATCAGACAGATGTTCAAGAATCTCAGGAGACAGATGTTCAAGAATCTCAGGAGACAGATGTTCAAGAATCTCAGGAGACAGATGTTCAAGAATCTCAGGAGACAGATGTTCAAGAATCTCAGGAGACAGATGTTCAAGAATCACAGGAGACAGATGTTCAAGAATCTCAGGAGACAGATGTTCAAGAATCTCAGGAGACAGGTGTTCAAGAGTCTCAGGAGACAGGTGTTCAAGAGTCTCAGGAGACAGGTGTTCAAGAATCTCAGGAGAACTCTGATACTAACAAATCTGTTGTATATAATACCACCGTGCCAAGTTCAGTTTGTATTGAGAAAGTTGTCTCTGCTTCACAGTCCTCTAAAGAGGATGAAGAGATAGTAACAAAATTGGACATTGAGAAGCCTTTTGAATTTATGAAATACTCAAGAAAAGTGCCTGTCAACTTGGACAAATTGAAGAACATCCCTGAAACAAATGTGAAAGACACAAAAGTTAAAGATAATAAAGGAGAAATATGGCATGAACTAAGACCGGAGAGTAAAACTAAACTACAGTATGCTCCATTTTCACCTCCAACAATTATATATGGTTCCATTGCTAAAATGAAAGATGATAATCAGGACGAGACTAAGCTGAACCTTGCCAGAAAAATCCTTAACCAAGACACAGTGACCAAAGTTCAGTATACACCTAAATCTCAAGTAGTAACCAAAGTAGAAGATACCATTTTGAAATTAGAATCTGGTATTTCGATTACTAAACCATTGGAGGAAGAAGTAAAGTATGGAGTGGTTGTTCAACCTCAATGTGATGAGCATGTAAAGGATTTAACTATTCAACAGGTCAATAATTCACTTGAAGCAGTTACTGTAGTGCAAAAAGAAGTTCATAAAGAACCAAAAGAATATTTAACAGAAAGAAAAACTCCAAGCAAATTACCAGCAACACCTATTCACTATGTTCCTTATGTTCCAGTAGATTCAGATAAAAGTTTGCAAGAGCAAAAGGCCATAAAAAACCTGCAGTATGTTCCCTATGTGTCATCTGATAACTTGACAGAAATCCAACAAGAAAAAGAAAATATAAGAAAAAAAGAAATTTCAACCAAAGAAATAAATGAGACGATAGAAACAGTAAGTACCCTTCATATACATGATGATATTAGAATATTGAAAGAGAGAGATTCAAGAATACATTATGTTCCTCATGCTCCATCAGACTTATTGAAAACAATTCCAGAAGAAAATGTAGCTGTTCAGAAAAAAATACTGCCAATGATTAGTCATATTGAGCATGAACAGCCAAACATTTGCTCAGCTCCTGTTAATGCTAAAGATGAAACAATTCATCTACAGGATATTAAACCCAGGGAAGATTGCAAAAAAGAGGGTGGGCCTATAGTAATAAACAAACAATCTATTAAATCAGCGGAAATGAAGCCCTCAAAGGAAAGTTGCATTACAAAAGACGACAAGGAAGATAAGAAAAGTAAAATTCTTTATGTGCCTCACGTCCCAGTATCTGTAGCAACATCACCTGCTTTGCCACAAGAACATGGGAAGAAAAACCTTATTTTTATAGAAAGAGACTTAAGTTCTATAAAGGAAACTGATATTACATCAGATGATGAAAAAATAATGAGTGCACCTATTAAGAAAGTACAAATCGAAAACAAGAAAGTACAAGACATGAAAATTCATTACATTCCTCATGTACCAGTAGATTATCGAGTCCCCCAAGAGGCATTAAAGCCAGAGAATATTAGAACAAATGAGAGTGAACAAAAAACTAATATTAAGGAAAGTGTCTCATATGTACAATCTAAGGATTTACAGAAGACAGTTGTAGGTATGCCTAAACATCAAACTTCAGACAAGAAGAGAAAGAGCATCATTGAAAAACAAGTACAAGTTCCAGTTTCTGAGAGCACAGATGCTGAAATGCCTGAGAAACAAAAGAAAGACTCCCATAACATCCATTATGTACCATATGTAAGTGGTGGCTCAAAAATATCACCCTATGGAGCTCTACCTAAAGAAATTCATTATGTCCCTCACTCTCCTGCAGATCTTGAAAAATTAAAATTTGAGAAAACAAATGTTAAACCCCTTAACATCCCCTCAGGCATCATAACCTCCCCCTCCACTTCTAAACTTGATGCTGTGGTAGCAAGCTCTTCAGATATCTCAAAGAATCGTGTAAGTACAGCAGTATTCATTACATAACAAGAAAACTGTTGCATGGTGTTAAATTTTGTGGTGATAATAGTAAATTTGCTCGCTAATTAAAAGATCCAGTCATTGTCTTCATAGACTTTGGATGCAAGTTACAGGGAAGCTTCATACTTAGTAGACATTTAGAGTAATATTCGTTATGATCATTGTAAGTTTGGTGCACTGTTTCTTGCTGAATTGACATAGTGAAATGTTGGTATATGCATAGCTCTAAATCATGTATACACTCATTCTAGTTATTAGTTGCCACCTTATTGTAAGAGAAGTGAGCTATAGCATATGTCTTAGAGGGCATTGATGGATCATAGTGTGTTTTGCAGTTACAGACTACAGGTTTGATGCATGGAGTGACTACACTGAGAAATTAATGTGTATGGACAAATTTTTTTTTTAGAACTTATGATGCTTTGGGCAGATAAATTTATATTGACGTAAATACCATAATTGTAATGAATACATTCCAACTTAGTAATTACAGGACTGAGGAGGTAACATGGTATAAATAATATTTATATAAAATATGGTTTTTATATATAAGGGCATATATAATTCATTGCCAAATTTTATTTAAGCAATTTTAAGGAACATACCATTAAATTTGATAACATGTTTAAAGTTGTGCAAAAGAATGTATGCAACTTAATTTGTTTAATATAGCAGTGACATTTATGAATGAGTGACCAATGGAAGTTAAAAATCAGAAAAAAAGTATCATGGAGATTCCCTTGAAAAGATCTCCCAGAAGTTTAACTTATTTAGCAAGAGAGACAAAATCTATTTACTTTTACTGAAAAGAATTGCATCCATTATCCTTCCTGTCACTGCCAGTACCTTTGTTGGTCTTGAACACATTCCCATACCCAATACTGCCTATATTACAATAGTAAATAATTAATCAGTCCAGCACTGTCTTTCAGGTATTGTAATTTTCCACATATTTTTAGTAATATTTTCCATATCACCATATTCAGTTACTCCCTAAATTATAGAGTCATACTGGGCACTGGTACCATGGATCATTTCATTCATCTCTGGATTGTAAATAAAAATAGTACTGTAGCTAGTCATTGAAGAGACAATCCAGAATGACTGAAACAGTTGGGGCATGGAGTGGGGGGGGGGGGGGAGGAAGCTGGTGCATCAAAATTTAACATACGAGTTTAAAGGCAGAAATTGCTGGTCAAGATGTATTAAATGAGGTACTCAATACCAGGTGCTGTACCCACCTAGAAAAAAAATGCACTTTAGGCTCAAATGAAAGTCATTCATGAAAAATTATTTAAGAAAATTGGTTGAAATAGAGTGAGCACATGAAGCAAGTAGCTGAGAAACTGGTAGAATGTAAATCTGAAAGGATTCATTAGTTTAAACACAAGTGACCTGGAAAAATCAAAACAAGTGTTGGCATTAGGAATAAGGCAAGGAAGGAAATTACAAGCCAATGCAAATTTCCTCAGAGTACAGCTTACATTAGAAATCTGTAATAATTTGTGTAGCCTGGAAAACAAAATATCTAGAATAGAAAAAGACAATGTTGAGAAAAATGATAATTGTCAAAATCATTGGAATTGTTAGGAGCTAAACAACAGGAAGCATATAATTGATCTCAAAACAACTGGAAAATATGAAAATGGAAAATGCAAACTTTTCTAATTATTTTAAAGAGTATCAAGGAAATAGAAGAAATGCATGGGAAAACTAGAGAGATTAAGCAGGATAAAAATTGCTAAATGTTAATGGGTTATTTTTCCAAAGAAGCGAGAAAGGGAGGGAGTTATCAAGGGAAAGTTCCAAGCCATTATGACTATATAGCACTTGGAAGGGGTCAGTATAATGATTTGGGATGAGACAGGGGGAGGGGGAAAGGAATGGTGCCCAACCACGTGGACAGTAGGGGATTGAACGCCAACCTGCATGAAGCGAGACCGTTGCTCTACTGATAAAGTTCTTTATCAGCCCAAGTGATTGGGCAAGAAGAGAGGGAGCTGTTGAAGAAACACTTTGGGTAGGCTAAGTCACTAATGATAGCGGAAATGAGATTGAGAAGAATGCATTTTCTGGGAGGGGCCCCCCCCTTAGTAGCTTTCCTGCCCCGGAGTGCTGGTTATCCCATGTTTAAAGAAGAAGCACCAGGCCTCTTGACACTCTTCCTGACCTACTACATGCCAAGACTAGAAAATGGTTAGCTCTGTGAGAGGAAACAGAGCTTGGTGATCAGAAAACTACCCAAAACTGAGAATCATCCCACCAGAAAGAGTAAGAACAACAAGACAAGCCACTGCTTGAATGAAATTAGGGAATCAAAGGGAAAAATACAAATAATTGTTACTACGATGTAAACACTCCAGTGCTGTTTTCATGATTATTTTTGTCAACAACATTGTGTGTGTGACCTAGCTTAATACTTCACTCTTAGTTTTTCCTTCCACGGAGGTCACCTTGGATTTTTTCCTGTCCCACCAGAGTTGCCTGCTTTGATGGGTTCTTGTTCCTCTTCTACAAGCAGGCTCCTCTTGAGTCACCTCACTTTTGGATAGTGCACAGAACTACTACTATACTGCAAAACATGTACAGTAGATGTGAAGTAGAGATTTTTTTATGAGTTAGCTGTGTATTATCTGCACATTGCAATTGCACTTGATCCTGCTCCTTATGTGTATCCTCTACACTTTTGCAGAGAATGCACTTGGATTGTGTAAGTGATTGTTCTTATCCATGGCAATTTGGGCATTTTCCTGCCAGGGGTTTATGGTCAGTGTTCAGTTTTTTTAGTTTGAGATGCTTCTGTCATACTTGGCATGCCTGCCTGCCTGCCTGCCTAGAGTCTACATGATGGTTTGGGAAAATAGTAACCCTCAACCCTGTGAGATTTTTTTAGGCAAGTCCTTAAGACTTCCTTGTCCGACTCCAAGCATGATGGTTTTCAGATTGTCATGTTGCAGTTGTGATAGCTGGTGGTCATTCCTTTAGCCATTGTCCATCCTCAGATCTCAGTACTTGTCCTTTACTTAGGACATCCTTATCTAGCAGTCTCCTATTTGCCTCTAGTCATTTTTGATGTTGGTGATTCTCACTGTTGTGGCACCTATTAGCAGTACATGCTTCCCTGCCATTCTGTGTATATAACACTTTTAATTAAAAAAAAAAATTCTCAACTGAGGTGGCTTTTTACTGGCTTCTCTTGGGCAAAGTTTCTGACAGCTTCATCTGCCGTTTCTTGCTCGGCCTTCAGGTTGCCAGTTTGTCCAGCTTCACTTCTATGGCATTTTAGGATTTTGTGTTCTCTTGGTCTGAGATTGTGGGGCGTGACCTCAGGAGTTGACCCCCTCTGCAAGGTCTTGATATGGCTATAGAACGAACTTTCTCTTTCATTCCCCCTTGAACCCGTTGCTTCATACCTTCCAGATTCTTTACGAAATCCTGTGTGCTGTTAGTCACAAGGCTTCCTGGGGTCTCACGCAGTCTTCTTCAAACCCGCCAGTGTCTTGTTTGGCAATGGTTGTTCCTGGGATTTGGGTGTTTTCCATATTTTCTATTTCTTTCTGGTCCCTGGTCTTTGGGGGGGAATGTAGGTTCCATCCCCAATCCCTCTGCATCTGCAGGAGATGGTCTCTGGGTCCTGGGGGTTGCTTTAGATGGTTCTTGGCTATTTTATGTCATATTGGGAGTTTATTTGGGTAAAATATAGACCCTTATGTTTGTGAGGGTTCTTCAGCTTCACCTTGTGTTTCTGTTCTGGCATCTACGAGTCCTTTTCACATGCTTACACATTTCTGTTGCTTTTCAGTTAAAAGTTGTTCCAGGGGTGTGTAGTGGCTGCCACTACCTTAGTGCACATACAATAGTAATGTGTTAACACTAAAAATAGGTGTGGGGTTTCTTCACCCACCAACTTTGACCCATAGTCCTTTGGTTTGTTGCTCTGTCCGTGTATGCTTTCATATTCTCAGTTCCTGTTGTATTCCTGGCTCATGCTCTTCTTGGGCTGTTCATGTGCCTGGACCTGCCTGGGTTGTTTGTGTGCCTGTTAGGTCTCTGGCTGCCTAGTCCCAGTTTCTCTCTTCTTTCCTGTAGGAATTTTGGATCAGTACATGCAGCTTGTTAATGACGTGGCCGACTGGTCAGTACCAGTCTTGTTTGCCTCACGGTTCATTCTTTACTTCAGGGAGTTGCTTGTTTTGTTTCAGCTATCTATTCTATTTTACCAGTTTTGGGTGGTCAGGTGCCCTTTAGAATGTAGGAAGAGTGAGATTCTGGTCCAGGGGCTTGATTCATCAAGCAGTTATGCAAGTACAGTACAGTACAGTACTTATGAACCTGTACATCTTTTCTCATTCTTTGTTGGCTTTATTTTCAATTATAAACAGTTTATCAGCTCTGAAGGACTAAAAGACTGTTAATAACAATAATAACAATGATTGGGAAGTTTTGATGCTCACAAACTGTTTAATAAATGTAAACAAAGCTGCCAAAGTTTGAGGAAATATGTACATGTGTGTGGGTATTTGCATAAATGCTTGTTGAATTCTGGCTCAGGTTCCCAGTAGATCAGCATGAGTCTGAGGCCAAGTGTGATTGTAAGATTTGGCTATATGAGCATTTAAGCTTGGGAATCTACTTAGGGTTAAGCATTGAATGGGTATTTTGTTACATTTAGCACTTGAACTCGTCATCATTCCTTCACCGTAAATTTTCTTTCATTCTGTTTTACTTCCCTTTACAGCAGTTTGATTTTTTTGCACTACGTGTCATCTTTTACACACTATAAGGCAATTTTTTTTGTGCAGTCTTTTTCTCAGCACATTAAATTGTAATTTGTTATCCTTGGCTAATATTAAATAATCTTACCTGTTTCCTACATTACTTCTGCTTTTAATTTAAGCTTTTCATTTTAATATGCCTTTTCATGCTAATAAGATTTGCATGTTCTGTTATGCATTGGTAACCCATGTCTAATATCTGGCTGAATGCACCTAAACTATTACAGAATGATATTCTCTAGCCTTAAAATAATCTTTAGATCAAATTAAAAATACTAAATTTACATTTTCAGAGATCAATTAGAATTACATTTATTTGGTTTGCCATTGGTGGGTATCAAA
>WNGS01142304.1:6019011-6029311 GCA_020271785.1 Procambarus virginalis | reverse complement strand
AACACATCTGGATAAAAGATTTGCAAATCTTACTGTTGAATTAAATAATAACATTATTTGCTGTATTAAATTTAATTAATGAGTTAAAAGAAATTTAACCTGTTTTAAAAGACTAGTAAAGTTGTATTCTGAAGCCACTTTTTGAAAACTTTAATATAAGAAAAACTAAGGTTGTTTTTTGTAACATGGCAGAGATAAATGTTCTTAATGTTTTTATTCGTGAAGCCAGAGTAAAAATTTATTTTAACTTGCTGATCATGATACTTTATATAGGAAATCAATTTTAATTAAAAGTATTTTGTTAATATGAGTATTAATTCAGGACAAAGTAGTTCATGTTAATTTTGTCATAGTATATTATTTTTTATACTACTATTTTCTGAAAATGGTTGGCAAGTAGCCTATTAAAAATTATCTTTTATATCTTTTATTTTGGGTATGATTTTTTCTTGCGGGATATATCATGAGATGTATATTCATACAACATTGTGAGTTTCAGCAGTATAAATTACCTATACTGTATTGTACATGTTACAGGTCAAATCTGGGGATTTTGAAGATACATTGAGCAATGTTTCCCAAAATGAAGATGATGACATGTCTAGCTTTGGTATAGGCCCCGAGTTGTCAGACACAGAAGCTAGTAATCACGAAAGCTTTGAGAATATGTATAAACTAGAGCCAGAAGATGTAAACGTCGGGGAAATAGGAAAGGAGAGAGAGTTTGGTAGCGATTCAACAGATTTTGATGTTGGTATAAAAAAAAGGAAAAGATTTGCTAAGTTTTATGGAGAAGCTGACAGTGAAGTTCTTTATGAGATATCCAAGAAACAGAACAGCCTATACTAGAGAAATCATTATCAGTTGAAATACCCCTTAACCCACAGTCAAGACCCAAAAAAGTAAAAGGTGCTTCAGTTATAACAGCAGATAGTTTAGGAAAGGCATTGTACAGAAAAGGCTTAACTACACATGCAGCCGATGAAGAAACATGGGAATTAAGTAGCTCCTCAAGTATATCAAGAAGCAGTAGGGGGTCATCTTCAGAAGGCTCCATTGATTTTGGATCTGAAACTCGTGGTGCTATTTCAGGAGACTGGGATGAGCCCCTTTACCTGCAGACTTTAGTTTACAAAATCTTATTACAGATGATAAGCAGAGCAAATCTCAAGAGCAGGATGTGTTGCGATTCAGTTTTGTTAGCTGTAGTAGCATTGAAACTGACAAGGATGAAGTTTTCACTGGTGGGTTGATATAGAGAGCTATGAAGAAGCGAGAGCACAAGTTGCAGAAATTGATTCATCCTCTTCAGATGAAAGTGATGATATACAAGAACACTCAAAAGTTAGAATATCTGCTGCTACTATATATGAGCATGCTGTTATTCAAGCACTGGAAGGATCTCTAGGGAAGGTCAGTGAAAAGAGGAGCACTCATGTGGAAGGCTTTGGATCTAGTGAGGCTGTTATGACAGATTGTACAGTAGGCCAGCATAACATTGAAAAGGAACAAAGAAATTGTGAAAAAACAGAAACCCTGGTGACTGACAATACATTATTATCTAAAGATACTGCAGAGCCATCTGATTTAATTATTAGCGCAAACCTATTATCAAACAAGGAGCATAGGGAGAGCATGAAAAATGAGTGTGAGGAAGTAGTGCCTGATGTAGCTTTTCATCAGTTTACAAAGGAAGAGCTTATGGAAGTAGTTCCCGAGTTAATATTTGTAACACAGTGCACAGAAGAATCCAGTATATTACTAAAGACAATTGACGAGAGGAAAATCACATGTGAATCGCCAATGGAAGAAATAAGCGAGATGGTTGTAGAAGTAGTTGCCTCAAAGCAGTTTCCAGAAGAGGAGAATGTAGAGACCAGACCCAAAATGATGTGCACAGGTTTGACTCTAGGTTATATAGAACCACTTGATAGTGTTAACTATTCAAGTCAGAGCTATGAAGCTGATAATGAAGGACAAGTAATTAAAGAGATGATGTATGAGAGAACATATCCTGAAGAAGAAATTAATTTGAGGACTGTAAACAAAGCTTTAAAGAAATCAATAGATGCAAAATTAGAAGTTGGACATCCTTCTATTGAACCACAGTACAGTGCCAGTATTAGAGAGGAAATGGAAGGTTTTGAGACAACTATGGAAAGCCCCTCAAGTCCGTCTATCAGTATTAATCTTGTATCGGTCGAAGTGGAAAAGGAAACTTCAGAAATGGCAAGATTGTCTGAAGTATTAACGTCTGAATGTGTAGAGTACAAAATTGTTGAGAAGAAGAAAGTACGCACGTGCAGAGATCATGAGTTTAATTATTCACAAGAGCCATCTGTCAGTTTAAATAAAAATCCAGTACAAAGCAAGTTTACTTATGAATTGGTGCCATTTCCTGAAAAAGCTGAAGATGAACATATGGAGAAGATTTCAGGAAAGAAAATTGTATGTTTGAAATGAATGTTGCGAAAGATGCCACAGAAAAAGATGATTGTAAAGCTAGAGATATGCCAAGGAAATTATCTGTGTCTAGTAGCAGTTCATCAGGCAGTAGTTTTGAGATGGTGGATCATGAACCAGAAGCTGATTTAGAAGAACAATTGTCTACTTATGAAGAAGTTGAATGCAGAGAGAAAGACTGTATAGCAGAAAATGAAATTGTGATTGAGGAAGGAGCAAACAAAATAGATAAACCTGACAGATTAGGGGAGCAGCTTGGCACAGATATAGGAAATATTTCTTTGGAAGTAAAGCTGGAAAGACATGTTAGCATTGATAGCTCAGTGTCAACATTGTCAGAAGCTGAAACAGTTATTCATGTTCCAATTGGTAGTCTTTCAAAGAAGACTTCTGAGACTGTTTCAGTGAGAGATGACAGCCAAATTGGTGTCAAAACTCTAAAAAGCATTGATGCCCAAGAATCACTTGTTCGGTCTGTATCAGAGGAATTGATAACAAAAACAATTATCCTTGAAGATCAGTCACACATCAAAGAGGCACCTGAAGGTATTTTAACAATTGCTGTAGCAAAGGAAGAGTTTAAGGAAAATTCAGGTTTAGTGTCTAGGGGCCAAAATGTTATTGGTGGGGGGAAATGGATAATGATTTGGTTTCTTTGACAGATAAACATGATAAAAAAACTTCAGCTGATGAAAGTCTTTGCAAGAGTATTTGTGAGGCATCTTTTATAATGAAAGATAACGTAAAAGATGGTAATAATTGTCAGCAAAATTTCATAGTTGTAGAGGATGAAAACTTGAAAGCTGCAGTTGATTTAAAGAAAGAGTGCGATCAGTGTGATCAGAAAGACACTTTACTGTCGAAAGATGCAGTTGAAGCACTCGGAACTGTTGAAAAGCCAGAAGAAAATATAAGAACAGCTGCTACAGTTCAAGAGACATACTTAATGGGTGAAGAAGGCTGGACTGAAGTTAAAATAATTAAATCTAATTTACAAGATGCCCTCAGAATGGAGAGAAAAGTGAGCATTGATGTAGCTCAAGTCATTCAAGCTACAGAAGTGATTGAGGAGCAAGAAGTAACAATTTCTATTCCAGATATCCATCATAGAGACTCCAGAGATGAAAGCATTACTGCATCAGATGAAGATGTAGATCATGCTGTCATTGAGTCTCCAGAAAATATGTACGTTTATTTATTACCCAATTTTTGTGACAAAGAAAGTACTTCAGATCAAACAAACAAAAATATTCCAATTAATACCAAGAAAGACAAAGCTATGTCCGATATTCCCCAAATAAGTAATAAGTTTTCAGAAACACCAAAATCATCATCGATTGCCTTTCATGAAAAATCAGAGGTTAAGAGCACAGCTACAATCTCGCACATTACTGAGGCCAGTCCCAAAGGAGTAGTGAAAGAGGTCTTATTCCAAAGTAAAATTGACATGAATGTGCCTATTGATGAAGGTGATGAATTAAACAGGAACATAAAAGACAGTTATCATTTGGATAGGGAAGCATCTTCACTTACTAACTATGAATTGAAAGACACAGGTTTTGTTTTCATTGAGGACAATTCATCTTCTAAGATTAGTGAACAAAAGGAAGAGACAGAAAAGGAGAGTTCCACCTCCTCTGCTGCTTCAAACTCCAATAGTTCTAGTCCATATTATGATGCCTCTGGGGAAATGGTTGAATCTTTAGGGTCAGATGATGTTTCCACATCTTTGGAAGTGTTGCATTCCTCAGCAGAAATATTGGAAACGCCATCAGAGTGTTGGTCCTCCACCAACAACAGTCAGATACAGTCTGCTAAAGAAAACATAAACTCAGAGATGAGAGATAGACCACTTCCTCTAAGAGAGAGCATACAGTGCTTAGCTCCAGGCACTGAACATCGCTCCTCACGATTCAGCACTATCAGTGTTCTCACTGATGCAAGTGAAGGAGAGGTCATCTTTAGTGAAACAGAGGGAGAAGAGTTTCCCTATGAGGATACTACTGATGATGATCTAACCCTTGAAGAGGAAGCTATTAAAACTATGGTGGAGGTAAGACAAGTAAAGTCTCCAGGTCTTATCGAGAACCTTCAGTGCTCTGCTTGGGATTTGGTAATGGTCACAGCATTATCACTTTTTCTCAAGGTTCATGTATTGAAAATGTGGTATCTGCCTGAAGCAAAAAAAAAACACGGGAAGTACTAACAGAAGAATTCCACATACATATTCTTCCACCTTATTGACTTTGCATAGCATGGCTCAACATTTCAAAAGCTTACACATGCTGTTATGCAGTGTATTTAATAATGCCTTTGCTCTTTTTATATTAACAGATATAGGTGCATGTTTTCAGAGTTTTATTATATCCACTTTATAAAACTGAAAGAGCACCGATTCCTCTTATATATGTATTCAGTGCATATAAAAGATTTATGTTAACTAAAGTGAATGGTTGACTGGTGTCTGTATGTGAAGTCCATATTGTAAAGCATGACTAACATTTTTATTTATATGGTGCTGGTAATCTTATTACCCTAAACATTTTTTTAACTTTTACTGGATTTTAATTAAACAAAATTAATCCCACTTTTTACTGTTTATATTGTTTGAAGAACATAATTTCAAGTTTTATTTATTCTTTAATTCTGTTGAAGATACATGTTTTAATATCAGTTACTCTGTCTGTTTATTTCCTTACAATTAATTGACAAAATGATGTTTCCTGCAGAAAAAACAATATCCTGAAGGATCACCAACAGTGAATGCAGGGCCAGGAACTTCAACATCTGAGAAAGTATATGCATCAAGAAGCTATGTTAAAGAAAGCACTCAAGAGCAAGTCCAGGTCACCACAAGTGCTGCTTCAACAATACTGCAAGATATCAAGCAGTCAGGACAACAGGTATAGGAAACTGATAATGAATAGCTTTCCATATTTCTGTATGTCTATTGCTAATATGGTGGCTGCAAGTGAATGAGTTCATAAACTTTATTTCAAGTCCATCAATGCTCTATTTCTGTACTAGAAAATGATGTCCACAGTGATATAGGGGTAGGGAAATTTCTCTCCACAAAGGGAAAAATTGTAGTCATGTCTGGATCTGAACTTTCATGGGCCTCAGAAAGCAACTACTTGGTTGAATGATTGTACTATTTGATTAATAAGAGACACAACGCAAGCTGTATACAATACAAGATTTTATGGAAAGAAAGTTAATGTACTACTGTATGTGGCAAAGCTGAAAGGAAATCAAAATCAAGATTTTAATAGATTAAGGTTAATGAAAGTAGGTTTAAGAAAAAATAGGAAGAATGTGGAAGGAATTTGTCTTATAATAAATGAGAGCTGTACAGTATTGTGCAATTAATGACTTTTCTGTGAGGAGCCCCTACGGCTCCCCTGCGGCCTTACAGCTGCATGGACAGCGCTTCGGATTCGTAGTCCTGAGATTCTGGGTTCAATCCCCGGTGGAGGCGGAAACAAATAGAGTTTCTGCCTCCGATGCTCCTGTTCATTTAGCAGTAAACAGGTACCTGGGAGTTAGACAGCTGCTATGGGCTGCTTCCTGGGGACGTGTAACAA
Organism: Procambarus virginalis; assembly: GCA_020271785.1. Lineage (NCBI taxonomy): Eukaryota > Metazoa > Arthropoda > Malacostraca > Decapoda > Cambaridae > Procambarus > Procambarus virginalis. The sequence goes on along the minus strand of WNGS01142304.1, from coordinate 6,023,264 downwards.
AAAGGAGGCCTGGTCGAGGACCGGGCCACGGGGACGCTAAGCCCCGAAATCATCGAGATAACCTCAAGATAACCTCCCCCAAGCTATCAGGCTGATGTGGGTTATATTAGTCTGGGGCATCAGTCAATAAAGTTCAGCCTACCAGGGACCACGAGCCAGAACTTGGCCACCTCAAAGAGGCAAAGGGAGCAATGGAGGAAGGGAGGGTTGCCAAGGAGTCTCCGGGGCTCACCCAGAAAATGGTGTTTCATTACATTCAACGCTGGTTTTTTTATAAGATGATTGTTATGTCTGTGTGATGACAGGAATGAGAGAAAAAAATCAGGTTAAATTTTAGATACAGTATAAGAAATGGGCCTTTTTAAGTGGATCATTTGACTAGTCCTGAAAGAGTACCATGCCTCCATAAGCACCTTCTGCACATCAGCCTAAAGAAACAGAGCTACAAAAAGAGTGGAATGTAAAAAGAGAAATACTCCAAGCAGATTCGACTAATGTGGGCAAAGTGTTAGAAAAAAAACACTGCATCCTGCAGCAATGGGGAAATAACTTTAACAAAGCCTCAACCACTGCAACAAGATCCTATAGAAGTAGGAAAGATCCATGATAGACCCCTGCATTCAGTGCACTAGACCTCAGTATTTTAAACATGTGAAAATGTGGGCTTTTCTCTTGATGCTCTTAGCTTCCTTTATTGTAAATAATTATCATATATGATGGGTATTAGGAAAGGTTAATTGGTAAAAAAGTTTCATAATCTTTCAGGAGCTTGGTGATGAAGTTGATGCTTTCCTTCGAGAAGTTACTGCAAATGCAGATAAAATTACTGAAATAAAGGCGAAATTAGAGACAATACCCTCCTATCAGGATGCCAAGGAGAGAGCAGAGGTATGCCAAAATGTTGTTCGGTTATACTGTATATTGTTTACATTGATGACTGAAGTCAGGGAGGGTCACTGAAGTGCTTGAGGGTGGTCTGGAATACCAGAGCAAATTCTCTCTCTCTCTCGGTTTAAGCTCCATTTTATACTTTAAGGACCAGCCAAATTTTATAGCTTAGAAATAAGATTTATGAGTGCAAAAACCTCTTTCTGGGCAGAATCATTTTGTTGCTTCAGGTGTCTCTGTCTGTCTGTCTGTCTCTCTCTGCAAAGTCATTATTTTTTTTAATTTAGATGTGTGTAGTGCCACATCTTGATAGCATTCATTGTAGGTTGCCAAGCATGCCAACTGGCAGTTAGCAAGAGCCTTTCTTTAATTATCACCAGTGATTTCATGGGAAGATTTAAATATGCTCATGAGTTTTTATAAATGAAGTCTAATTTAGTTATTCTGAGCTGAACTAATGATTCTCCAGTGAATCCTTGTGTGTCCTGCATGGACCACTTCAAATTACACTGTGATGTCAGTGCCAGAATGTTACCCTGCCTAATTCTTTATGTATATACTGGATGTTACAAAGGGGCCAAATAAGTCTGCCTAGTGTATAGATTATCACTTAAGTTTTATAACATTATTAAATGACCATATTTGGTTAGTTGTAAATGCTATTTAGCTTTTTATTGTGTACTGTAATGTTTAATAGAAATTAAATGAATATTCCTTAAATCTCATCTGAAAAATAGGGAATGTATTATATGTTATCGTATGTATATGAATGTATTATATGGTACATCTAATCACTGTACTACAGCAGCACCATGTGTATGTAGTGTCTGATTCTGTGCGAGTCAATTTCCCATGATAAACGTGCATTCTACGGCTTGCTATCCTACACTAGAAATGTAATTGGCAAATGATAACTTCAAACCTACATCTGAATATCCTTTAGACAAATAAAGATGTGTGTTTGTTTATACATTCAGATAGGAATCACAGGTTACAACACATGAACTAACAATTGTTCTGCTCCATCCATTTCAGCCCATTATATACCTTTACTGTGTCACACTCCCCATTATCTTCATTCCCTTATTCTTCTTGTTTATGGCACTGGTAACTCCATTACATAAATGGCACATCCTGCATATTCTCATGTCTTCCAGTCTCCCCTTCACTATTTTATGTAGGCCGTCTCACCTCAGTCTACTTCTTGAACAGTAGTCATCACACAGGTACTTCAAATTCAGTGCATGATATTTTTTGTCATTGCAGACACTTGAGCAAGAGGTAGCACTGCTGGAACCTGATGTTGCTACAGTTATATCCCATGGTGACACCCTTACACTCACAACACACATGGTGGATGTTCCTAGAGCCAACACTATTCGTGTTGCTGTTAACGATCTCCGTACACATTGGTCATCACTCAAGAGTGAAACTGAGGTAAAATGATTTAAGTTTGTGTAAATATTGTTTTACTATTTGTTCTATTAATCATAATTGGGATTTTGTTGTGGTATACCATATTTCAAATTATTGTAGCAAATCGTTTTGATATACAGCAACTTTATTATAGCATTGTGGGTTAATCTCCTATCCTGTTGCAATGACTAGATTGTAAACTGTATTGTATTACTAATATTTATTTACTCTCCTTACCCTAATTATGAACAGAATGTGTTTGTACCTTCAAATTACAGTAATGTTAACAAAATTTTCTTTACAATCTAAAAAATAGAACGTAAAGCTGGAATCAGAGCGAGTAACTCAAGAGATGAAGACCATCTCAGGAAAGGCAGACGACATTATCAGTTGGTCAATTGACGTTTCCAAGAGACTTCATCTTCTCAACAATGATGAGAGTCAGTTAGAGGTAAGCTGAAGAAATGTTTACACATCCAAAATGAATGGATTTTTAAAATTCATTTCCAATTTTAACTTTTATACCTCAGATGAACTAGTCCAAATTCCTTTCCAGCTTCAACACTACTACAAACCAACCATAAAAAGATTGGCTCTAACACTCCTCTCATTGTAGGTATGCAATGTTAGATTGTTAGCTACTCCATTTCTGTCATTCCCTCCCTTGTGTTCTGATTTACCCTGTGCGTTTTTCTGTGTATTTCCAGCAAGGATGATTTGAAAAGATACTTGAGTTGGGTATGCAAAGACCATGCTGGTCCTGTTGCCTGGCTGGACTCGGCAGTGTGCCTGTTGGAGCAGGATATCTACACTCAGTGGTATTTTTCAACTGTTGAATTTGAGTTTCCTAAATTTAGGCAATATATTGTTTCCTACATTTCATACTATATGTTTTCACAGGCACTTGAAAATGAGATGACGACTAAGAAGGCAGAATTGGATAAACTCAATGAAAGTGGCAGCCTTTTGAAAAAATACAAGTATAATCAGATTCAGCCTGTTCTGACTTTGCTCAACATGCGTTGGACTGAGGTCAGCATGCAGTTCAGGCAATATCGCAAAGGTTCCCTGGAGAAGAAAAGCATTGTTTCTACAACAAAGTAGAATCTGTAAGTATAGATGTCTTACAGTTATAACTGATTAAGAATTGTTTTCCAACATGTATGCTATTTCCTGCTCCCAGATCACATCTTGCACATAATACAGATAATATTTCCCATAAATTTATGTTGATTCAGCTGAAAGACTCATTAAAACTTACAACTTGGTTAAAAAAAAAATTAAATTGTCACTCGAGTGAGACTAGGTCATTTGATCAAATAAATGTTGCAATACCAAACCTAAAAGTGCTCAGATTGAGAGCCAGCATCTTCGTTTCAAGGATAACGTATGAGAGTTAATGGGCAGTAAATGATAATACTCAAATGTAACAAAACATGTCACAGTGCTGATTAATTCCTATTGACTAATAGATTAGATTTTTCAAATAAATTTATTTTAAGCATATTCCTGCTCTGAATATCTTTGAGAGAAACGGTAGAGATTGTCAAGATGGAATGATCCGATTTATATTATGCATATGATTATCTGCTATAATTATTATTGATATTTATTGCAGCCAGAAACTGAACCTGTCATTGTGCCAGACTTTGTGGCCAGTGTTAACCGGTTGAGAGAAGCTATATCCGTTATCTCTCGCCAGCTCAATTCCTCCAAGCTTGCTGGTAACCAGTATGATAATCTCAAGATGCAAGAGGATGAATTGAAGGTATATTGATGGTTACTACTGTTACTTAGATATCCAGTAGAGTTGCCTTGCAGTTTTATCATGTTTATTTAATTTTCATTATTATTCCACATTATATCATGTAGTGTCTTGAGAATGCCCCATTGTATTAATTTGAACTCTAAACATTTAGTTGTTTTCTCATTCATATACAAATCTCAGC
>WNGS01142304.1:5996234-6019001 GCA_020271785.1 Procambarus virginalis | reverse complement strand
TCGTTCGCCCTGTTCCTCCTGCCAAGGCTTCTGGATCTTACCAGCGTACCTCTTCCTCCTTCTCTGCCTTTCCCCCTGGACTCTGCTTTTTCTTCAGGGGTAGAGTGTAGAGGATAGCTCTGCCCCGGGGCCTGGTTTGGAGGCTCCTGGGGCTGGGGAGGAGTTGACCTAGGGAGCCTGGGCCCCCTTTGATCCCACTTGGGTTTTGGTAACCTCTTTGCAGGGCTTGTTGTTGCAGGGGGAGGGATTTTCTTACCCTCCTTCCCTGTATGAGTATGATTTGGTGTTGGCTCCTCCAGCACGGTGCGGGTGTTTGGCTGTCACTTCAGAGGGTTTGGGTTGCTTGTGGTTCTACGAACTGGCTCCATTTGGACTACTCTCCGGTGGTTCATTGTCTGAACTTTTTGGGTTCTCTTTGGTCCTTGGCTCTTTGGGGCTGGTTGCTTCGAGTGACTCATCTGCTGGTTTCTTGGGGTTTGACTCTCCGTGCAGTTCATATCCAGGGAGTGTCTAACGTCCTGATGGATGGCCTGTCTCGGTTCATTCCCATCTCCCGAATGGACGGCTGATGCCGACTGCTTCAGTTGGCTCTGCCGGACATACGGGCCCCCGGGAGGTGCACCTTTTCACATTGATGTGGTCTCGGAGTCTCTCGATATATGTGGTGCCCTACCCCCGACTGCAAAGCTGTTGCGGTGGACACCTTTTGGCAAGACTGGTAGAGGTAATGGTTACCTGTACCTCTTCCACCCAGTCCAACAGTTGTTTCGAGTCCTGACTCGTTTGGAGACTTACCAGGGGAAAGTAGTCTTGTTGGCCCCTTGGTGGATGGCCCAACTTTGGTTTCAGGCGCTTCTTGCTCATTGTCCAAACCTGAGATGTTTTGTCTTCTCCGCTCTTCACATCTGGTCTTTTTGACGCTGGTTTATCACTATTTGTATGGTGATCAGGTGGCTTCATTGATGGTGTCCCACCTGAGAGCTTCATTGATGGTGTCCCACCTGAGAGCTTCGTTGATGGTGTCCCACCTGAGAGCTTCGTTGATGGTGTCCCACATGAGAGCTTCGTTGATGGTGTCCCACCTGAGAGCTTCGTTGATGGTGTCCCACCTGAGAGCTTCGTTGATGGTGTCCCACCTGAGAGCTTTGTTGATGGTGTCCCACCTGAGAGCTTCGTCTCGGCGACAGTATGAAGTTTCCTAGCATTCTTTTCACCATTTTCTCTCTCTTCGTAAGTTGTCCTCTTATTTCTGATCGGGTTGTCTTGTCCTTTCTTTTTTGGCTTTTTCATGGCCGTCATTTGATGCCTAATACTGTCACCTCGTATCGTGTGGGGCTGGCGGAGCCACTCCAGTTTGCGTTCGGGGTGAATGTTACTTCTGTCCCATTCTCTAAGATTTCTTGTGCTTTGTTTCAGCTCTAGCCTGCTCATGCACCACCTTACCTGTCTTGGTCCTTGGACAGGGTGCTCTCCGATCGCTCTTCTCCTTGGTTCATAGTGGCCCCGTCTGTTCAAGATTTTTCCAAGGTTCTCTTTCTGTTGGTATTGGCCTCTGGGGGTCGGGTTGGTGAGCTTCATGCTCTCCTCCGGTGCAGGGGGTTTCTGCTCTTTTGGTCCTAGTAATCAGTTTGTTCGGTTGCAGCTTTCTCCTCCTTTTCAGGCGGAGAACGAGACGGCTGCTTTGCGAAGGGGTCTGTGGGTCATTGATGCTTGGTAGGTCAAGCCGGAGGTACATCATGTGTTGTGTCCGGTTGCAACTCTCCGCCATTATCTGCGCGCTTCGGCTTCGGTGGCTGGGGATGTGCTTAAGGTTGATCTGGTTTCTCTCGTTCCCTGTTCCAGGGCTTGGATCTTCAAGGTCTTTTGCAGGGTTATTAAATCTAGTCAGTCTTTGGTCTATCCTCGTGCCCATGGCATTAGGAAGTTTGCTGCTTTAGCTGCCGTGTTTGGTAACATGTCTTAGGCTGATATTCGGGAGCGGGGATTTTAGAGGTCAAACAGGGTCCTGGCCGCTTGTTATTTGGTTAACATTACTGCTCCTAGGCATTTCTGTGTTGCTTTGGGTCGCAGGTTACAGTCAGTTGTCTCGACTTCGCGTTGAGAAGTTTGTGGCGACCGCCTCCCAGGTAAGACCCTCTTTTTCCTTATCTTTGGTTATGTAGCTCCAGGGAGTTGTAGGGGCTTCTCACAGAAAACCAGCGTTGAATGTAATGAAACACCATTTTCTGGGCAAGCCTCGGAGGCTCCTTGGCAACCCTCCCTCCCACCCTCCCTCTGGTCGGCAGAATTTTGCGTTGTTTGATACTTTGCTTTTGAACTGGATGACCGAGTATCCGGCGCGGGGAGGTCCGGGGCTCCCCCTTTCCCCTCTCGGGGAGTGGAGGGCTGTGCGGATGAGCTGCGCAGCAGTGGAGTGTGATGTTTGCTTGTTTCCTTCGGATTGGAGGGAGTTCTATCTCTCTGTTCAGTTTTTAGTTGTTAGTTTCTTACCATGTGGTGTTTTTGTTATACCTATCTTTCTGAGTACCTAACCCTGGTCAATGGCAGATAAGGTAAACCCCCAACCACAGAGGGGTCTTTCCAGGTCCATTGCTCCCTGCAACCTCTCTGAAGGGGCCAGGTTCTGGCTCGTGGTCCCTAGCTAATGCCCTGGTCTAATATATCACACATTAGCCTGATAGCTCCAGGGAGCCTCCGAGGCTCACCCAAAAGATGGCGTTACATTACATTCAACGCTGGTTTTATAGTTTGAGCCATGGCTGTAATTGTTGTCCAAGCAATTGCTTATTTTGACGCACTTTACTATTCTGGTGGTTTTTATCTTGGTATTCGGATGATTCTGGATCACCCGACTCCCCTTTGCTTCTGTTGTGTCAGATTCTGACTCCCACAATAGCCTGTTGTGGTGCATAAGGCAGGAATATTCCAGGTGGGTTGCTTGGGGAAGAACTAAGAACTTACCAGAAAAATAGATTGTTAAAATTACATTCAATGCTGGATTATATTATGGTACTGTAGAATTTTTGTAGGTTATTTTAAAATAACAAAAACATTCTAGCTACAATAATTCTGGTTTGTGCACACACATAGGTACATGTAGGCATGACTCGTCATGGTCAATACCAGGGCTGCTAGCTCTTTATGCCCATCTCCTAGCTATTTATACCTGGTGTGCTAATTACCTCTCTTAACTGTGTATATACTTCTACGCTCACAGGGTATTTCCCACCATTCAAAGTCTTTTATTTAGGCAGACCCTATTGTCATTGCAAATATTTACATTTTGACCAATAATAATGAAAATATTTGACTATTCTGTCATAACTGCAGGGGCATTGGCAGAGCGAGATGGGAGGGTGACAAGTTTATCTAACTAAAGTTAAGTGGGCACAGATGCCTTCCCAAATTCATCCAGTCAAGGCCATTCTATCCCCAGAGTTCTCTGGTGGTTGTACTTTCCAATCAACCATTTGTAGACTTTTATCTAGTGTCCCACATATCTTGACACTCAGTCTGCACATATAGTACCCCTAGAAACCCCAAAAGTGCTCACAGACACCCTGTAGTGAATCTGATAACGAACATTTTTTTGTAATAGTTTTGAAGCCTTTCTGGAGGAACTGAATGGTGGCTCTCTGTAGGTAGCCACACAGATAGCTCCACACCTCCAAACACCACACCCAGTACTCCATAACAAAGAGTACTGGGAAGACAGGACACCATGAGCATAGCTCTCATCCAGTAACAACACTTTAGTAATTACCTATAAATTACATGAATCCTTGCCAGTCCTTAAAAGCCTACTGGATATCAGAGGCCAAAACCTGGCTCCTTTAGACACACAGAAGTGGGAAGTTATGATCACCCTCGCCAAAGAATAAAACCCACAGAAAGTAAGTGAAGCAAAACAGACAAATGACAGGTTTATAGAAAGTAAACAAACAATGCAGCAAACAACCCTGCCAATGATTCCCTCAGTAGTTAGATTCTACAAACCTTAGTAGCTGCACCATGGTGATAGTTGATAGGTCCCTATGTTAACCACCTGTAGTCCTTTGCTACAGGTGGTTAACTTTGCTGACTTTGCTCAAGTCAGAAATATCTGGTCGCCAGCTCTTCGGGTCCTAAATAATTGATTAGCCATTAGCTCTTAGATAATTGTTAGCCATCCTTTGGAATCTGACCTGAAGTGGCTCATTTGCTTGTGTATACTTTCATTCTTTATTATTTGCTTTATGTGCATGTGTTTACAAAACTCACTTCTTGTATAGACATTTGGAAACTTCACCTTGAGTTGCATGTTCTTAGGGCTGCTCTTCCCTAGGCACTCACTGTCTTGACCCTTCCCTGACGAGGTTGGGAAGTGGTTTTAGGTGTTTAGTCCATAGAAGTGGTTTAGTCCATACCCTAGTGGTTTTAGGTGTTTAGTCCATAGAAGTTGGCCTCCTGTGAAGGGTGACTATCCGAGTTGTGCAAGGGTCTTTGACTTTNTACGAATACTCTTAAAGGTTTCTTTATATGCACCTCAATAGAATTATACTTGCTAAGCACAACATCAAAGTATTTATACATCAAATGAGAAAAGAGAGGGTTCAGAGTTCTCTGTTTCCCCAAGTTGAACTCAAACACCTAAAAGCAGCATAACGAGTATTGTGTTCTTCAAGGGATAATTTTTTGTACACAATTTCCACAAGTTGATTACGTGCACGACCAGGACAGTGAGCACTGCCAAGTATTTTGTGTATCATACAAAACGGACAGCTGTCGTTTAACATTCAGCTACTGGGAACAAAACGTTCCAAGTAGCACGGGCTATGGTGAGCCCGTAGTGGACTTACCTGGCACAGGAGCGGGGCTGGAACTTTGAAACGGACAGCGTTCAGGCTAACGCCATCCCTTCACGCTGTCTTGGCGATTCTAGGTCAAGGGCAACATATACTCAACCATTTTATAACACGTACAGTTATATCATAAACGTATGCATCATTTGTTTTTCTCCTTAAGGTAAGCACAGGCACAGCAAGTAGGGTGCTACTGTCGTCATGGTAAAACCATTTGCTTTGGCGAACCGTGTTTATGTTCTATAATTGGGCTGGATTATACGGGCGGTAACTTTAGCGGTCACTGGAGTGAGTCATTCTGGTGGTGTGAGCTTAGGGCATGGCGAAGTGATGATTCGACCCACGCTCAAGATCCCGAGCTCACAACACATCCCTCAGTATGATCATGGAACAAGGCACGTGGCCAATAGCACACTTTTCTTATTGAGAGGGACACTTAAATGATGGGAGTTAGTTGGCTCTGTCGAACACTCACTCCTCTGGTAAACGGTTTTTACTCTGTGGGTACCATTTCTGCGTCGTTAGCTTACGTTATTGTTACTGTTGCTGCGTCTTTAGCTTACACAGTAAGTACCGCTGCTGCGTTATTAGCTTCGACATTGGGTACTGATGCCGCGTTGTTAGCTTACACAGTGGGTACTGTTGATAGGTTGTTAGCTTATACCGTGCGTACCTTTGCCTCTTCGTTTGCCAAGCAATAAAGTTTACCCTATAAATTCACACCAAAATTAAAGTTTTCCGTGCCGTAAAAGTAAGTCATAAGAACTTTTGTTACAAATTTGTGATGGTCGTTTGTTTATAATAGTTACCTTAGTTATGGGTTCCTTTTCATCCGCCTTTGTTCTTTAAAAGGATGACTTTTAGTATTCTTCCTTATAACCTTTCACTCGTGTACTCTTCACTTAACTAAAGGTTGTCTCAGGCATCATCTTTCATTGAACTGAATGTCGCACTGAACAAATCCACAAGGGCCGTGACGATCATTCGAACCTGCGTCCGAGAGCATCCCAGACGCTGCCTTAATTGACTGAGCTACAACATGGTCAAAAGAGTTGAATAAGGCAGCGTCTGTGATGCTCTCGAACTAAGGTTCGAATCGTCGCACTGAAGCCTCGTATTGTGACACACGTCTCAAAAATCATTGCTCCTCCCACTTCTGCCTCTTATACAGACCCAAAACTTTTACTGTATTTCGAATTTACGATTTAGGACGCCTTTGGGACGGTTCAAGTGATTATATACTTTAAATATAATTGTTCATATAGTGTCATAATAAGCCTAGCTGTTTATATTACAGTATAATTTGTTGTTATACTGATAAGTATTAGGCTATTGTTAGTAGGTTATCTTGAGATGATTTCGGGGCTTAGTGTCCCCGCGGCCCGGTCCTCGACCAGGCCTCCACCTCCAGGAAGCAGCCCGTAGCAGCTGCCTAACTCCCAGGTACCTATTTACTGCTAGATAACAGGGGCATCAGGGTGAAACAAACATTTTGCCCATTTGTCTCCGCCTCCACCGGGGATCGAACCCGGAACCTTAGGGCTACGAATCCGAAGTGCTGCTGTCCACCCAGCTGTCAGGTGCCCTAGTATATTATTATTATTACCGTTTTCATTAATAAAGGTATTATGTATCTTGTTTGAAGGAGTTATATACTTGAAGTTGTGTAAATGGGTCTGGGGTGTGACTTTTCAGTTGCATATAGTCCTGGGGACCATTCAGGCTTGTTCGCATATATATATATATATATATATATATATATATGTTTGTGTGTGTGTATGTATGTGTGTAAATCACGAAAATTAATACATGAGGAAAAATGTGACAGTGTCAGACCACGAATGAAGAATTGAAACAGGAATTTCCTTAAGTACTTTCGTATTTAATAATACATGTTCAGAAGGATGAAGATGTAATCCTTCTGAAGATGTATTATTAAATACGAAAGTACCTAAGGAAATTCCTTTTTCAATTCTTCCTTTGTGGTCTGACACTGTCATATATATATATATATATATATATATATATATATATATATATATATATATATATATATATATATATATATATATATATATATATATAAGATATAATTATATTGATCAGAGATAGGCTATTACAATAAATAATCATAATTACTTATTTTAAATGTACAGCTATTTATGAATAATAATTTTTAATTTGATTTTCAGTTTAGGGTAAGCGATGGATAGTCTTCTAGACAGTGTGGAGGGCGGGGAGTGGGGAGAATAAGCACAATTGTGTGATTGATTAGATCAGGGAGTGAGAAGGGTGGGGGTGGGGGAGAGAGCTAGATAAATCGCCAACGACTTCGGACAGTTTCGAACCCTTGGCAAAGAGGGTTGTCTGGTCACCTATCCTTAATTATTTTCTCCTGATCACCCAACAGTAATTGAGAACTTGGTTGTAAACCGATTGGCGGGTCGTATTTCAGGGAAACTAGCAAGGTAGGGTTTGATATGACCTATGGAAAGGCAATGTTCAAAACCTGCTAGTAGAAGGTTTGTTAATATATCCATCTGTTAATATACTTGACAACTAGTGGTAGAAGCCAAGGGAAGAGGCCCTCACGGTCTAGGTCGGTGGTAAGGGCTCGTCCACGTCTGTGGTAGAAAAAAAAACTGAATGAAAAAGGAAAGTCATACAGTCATATTATGAGAATCATAATTTCCTTTTCTGGATTGCGAAAAGATAAATGAATTTAGATTCAGCTCTATAATAGATAGTAAATGTGTAAATATTTCATTCAAAATTATCTGCTACCAGAAATGTTAAACCAAATGTTCCCCAGTTCCCTAACTGTGTATAATGCGCGTAAATGTAACCTTTCCGCCGCCGCCCACTGGATAGGGAGGGGGGGGGTGTTCGTGATAAACAAATTATATTATGAAACTAGCTCACCACAAATGTAAGTTGCCTCTCTTACAGACTCTCTTGTGGTCGCTCTCAAACCCATTGTTAATATATACATTAAACTTTGTAACTGTATAGCTGATCACGCTGTAACATCACCGTGACCTGAAGAGGCCCCGGACAGTTTCTTAATTGAGCCAATTACATACAATTTGATTTTGTCTGTCTTGAATTCCACACCCTGCTAGCCATCGGGAATCGAACGCTGACCCTGCATGAACCTTTGGGAATCGAACGCCGACTTTGGAAGGGCCTTTGGGAATTGAATGCCGTCCCTGCAAATACCGTCGGGGATCGAGCGGCGGTGGAAGGGTTATAATTACATGCAAGTTCTACCTACAGTTAGCAACTTGGGATAACTTGCAGAAAGATAGTAACGTCCTACCACGCTCCAGTGAGTGCCAACCACGCTCCAGTGAGTGCCAACCACAAGGAACATAGCAGTAAACTGGAGAACAAGTTTGCACACAAAGCTGGATAAGTGAACATCAGTATGATCTAGGCTGACAACATTAAGTGTTGGAGGACCCAGCTTTCATCACAGCGTCAGAATTCTCCAAACATTTACACATCCACTTATAGAAACCTGCACATTTTTCTTAATCGTCACAGCTTTATTGAATTTAGTAAACGGTTTATCGGCTTTTAAGCACTACGAGGTTGTTTATAACAATAATACCCTTAGAGTGTGACGTTTCGAAACTTAGTAAATACTTAATAAATGTAAACAAAGTCAGCTTGATTAGGAAAGATGTACATGTTGCGCAAGTGAATGCGTAAATGTTTGATGAGTAGTCACGGACTGCCTTGACTGACACACACTCCTCTTCAGCGCGTCTTTTGTTTGTGGGAGGAGGTTGGTGGCCCTACCCACCATTCTCCGTGTTGTGGCCACATTCCTCTTCCCCTCCCTCTTATCTCTGTTCCTTACGCTGCGTTCTTCTTTCCCCTCGACACTCAGGAGCTATTATTTGACCCGGAGTAACAGTTGATACACTCGGTGTCTGGAGTAACAGTTGGTGTGTGTGCCTGTGCGTGCCGATCTGGTTCTCCTGCCTGCCGCTTGTGCACTCATCCGGTAACCCTTGACTCTTTTATGTTGGTACAAAGTGCTCGGGAGAAGCAGTGGTCAGGTTTTTGGGCCCAGGTTTTATTGTGTGTATTTACCATCTGTATTTACTATTTGTGCCTGCAGGCTCGCGTTGTTAGCTCGTGTAAGGCACATACAGGCCTCTCCAACCGACGGTTGCTTTAATGTACTCACTCCCAACCGATTTTCAAATCAAATCAAATCAAATGTTTATTCAGGTAAAGGTACACACATAGATGAGTTACAAACATAATGTTGGATTTATAGAGCAAGTACATACAATACCTAAAGCCACTAATACGCACAGCGCTTCGGGTAATTTTTATCTATCATATCGACTATATATATATTACACGCAGTCACAGGATGCAGCCCAAAACAGCGGTCTGAATATCAGATACCTATTTACTGCTAGATAAACAGAGGCATCACGGTAAAAGAAACTGCCCATTTGTTTCTGCCTCGGCCGGAATGGAACCCGGGCCCTTAGGACTACGACCCTCGAGCGCTGTCCACTCTGCCATGAGACCCCGTAATGTGTGTGTGTGTGTGTGTGTGTGTGTGTGTGTGTGTGTGTGTGTGTGTGTGTGTGTGTGTGTGTGTGTGTGTGTGTGTGTGTGTGTGTGAAAGAGAGACAACGAACAAGAGTATGAAAGGAAGAATGAGAGAAAGAGGAAGGGAGACAAGTAAGCATGCAAGTGCCTGTTGGAGGTTACGTCACCGGGTCTGGCAAGGTGGTTTATTAGCTTCAAAGTTTGTTTGTATTTTAGTGAGAGCACCTCAGTCCTAACCAAGCTGGGTGTGGGTGGAATGGCCCCGTCCATGCTTGTGTACGACGCACGCACGCACGCACACACACACACACACACACACACACACACACACCACACACACACACACACACACACACACACACACACACACACACACACAAGCAGACACTCGACAAATGGAATACATTAGGAAGCGATGTGGTGGAGGCTGACTCATACACAGTTTCAAGTGTAGATATGATGAGCCCAATAGGCTCAGGAAACTGTACACCTGTTGATTGACGGTTGAGAGGCGGGACCAAAGAGCCAGAGCTCAACCCCGCAAGCACAACTAGGTGAATACAACTAGGTGAGTACACTCACTCGTGCACAGGGAATAACGCACACTCAGGTACTCACACACATACAGACACTCCTGCAGACAAACCACTCACACATTGGTATGTATACGTACATATACACTCCAACATATACACTCGTAAACAAGCATGAAAGCGCGTGTGCATGTACATACACCCCTACTCACGCCTTTTTAATGTTAATTTCTTCAATTTGTTTACATCTGCTAAGCAGAACACAGACTTTCGCTGTAAATCAGGGAGATTCGGAATGGAACAAACAGTTGTGCAGCAGAAATGCAAAATCTGTGGTGCTTGAAATTCGAGTAGCATTATAAACCCTGTTTATAATTGTTTGAGTCAGGAAAACATTATTTGTCAAATATAGCTGGACGGTAGAGCGACGTCCTCGCTTCATGCAGGTCGGCGTTCAATCCCCGACCGTTCAATTGGTTGGGCACTATTTCTTCCCCCGTCCCATCCCAAATCCTTATCCTGACCCCTTCCCAGTGCTATATAGTCGTAATGGCTTGGCGCCTTCCCCTGATAATTCCCTCCCTCCTCCACCTTGCACCCGAAAGATTACGTAAGTTTAAGGGTTAGTAAATGTTATTCTTATTGTTTGATAAACAATTTGACAAGTAAGTCACAGCTGTGTCTGAGGACAAGTGACAGGATGAACAACCCAGCGGGTTTTCTTCCTATGGGGAGGGAGTTGGGGGGGTGGATGGGGGTGCTGTACATGCAGGAATGGCGGAATGTTCACTCTAAGGATGAGTGACGCTGTCTAATAAATTCGCCCATCGGGCAAAATTTAAATAATTCGTTTCAATTTGTTGCTTTAGGTTGATTTTCCAAGCCGAGTCTGCATTTTTAAGGGTTGGTTTCAAAATATTGTATACATCGTTCTGAAGCAAAATTGTCTGGGATCATGAAGGCCATCCATACCCTATCCGTTCGCCAGGGTCGCGAACGCTAAAGATGTAACTCTGCTAAAATGTCAAACAGCCATCTAATTTGAGGGAATGTCGACTCCCAGCTCTTTCACTTGAGACGAAGTAGTTTCCCATTCACCCAATACTACTCTTGGGGTCTTCTTACTCTTGATGCTAACTACATAACTGCAATTTTCAGGATTTAATTTCAGTAGCCATTTCTTCTACCATCTCTGACATCTTTCAGAATCCTGTTACAGTCTTTTATAATCTTCGACTGTATCATGTTTTTTATTAATTTCGCCAATTAACTACTTCTGGTGTTTGGTGGCGGGTTTACAGAGCTGCACCATCAAGTTGCTCCTTCCTTCTGCTCTCCCAGCAATGTTGTCTCTGGTTGCGTGTTGTAGTTGGAATGCGCTTCATGTGTTTTGTTTACAGTTGTAATACATCTCTTATAACGGGTGGCAGGAATGTTTCTCTCCTTTCTTACTTTTTTGGTGTAGAGAATGTTGTACAAGTGTTTACTTGTATATTTTAACACTTGTAGACAGTTAACATATATAGAAACAACTCTTCATGAAAATAAGACTGCAAGAAACACATCAAAAGAGTTGAGTGAATAGTACGACCTCAGAAAAATTAAAGGAATACAATTATATATATATATATATATATATATATATATATATATATATATATATATATATTATATATATTATATATACACACACACACACACACACACTAGCTGTACCCGGCCACAGCAACCTTCCCCATCATTCCTCCTCTCCACCGTCCCCTCGTCCTCCCAACCATTCCCCACTCCCCAGTCCCCTTGTCCTCCCCACCATTCCCCCATCCCCTCGTCCGCCCCACCATCCCCCATCCCCTCGCCCTCCCCACCGTTCCCCACTCCTCCGTCCTCCCCACCATCCTCCATTTCCCCGTCCCCTTGTCCTTCCCTCCACTCCCCACCCCTCCCTCGTCTCCC
Source organism: Procambarus virginalis (assembly GCA_020271785.1). Lineage (NCBI taxonomy): Eukaryota > Metazoa > Arthropoda > Malacostraca > Decapoda > Cambaridae > Procambarus > Procambarus virginalis. Next base: position 6,007,096 of record WNGS01142304.1, on the reverse strand, counting down.
CTACCTTCCCCCCACTCCCCCGTCCCCTTGTCCTCCCCACCATTCCTCACTCCCTCTTCCAATGCATTCCAAAATGATCTGATGCTCCAATCAGAAAAATGGGAACATCAAATGATCTAATGTTCCCACATCAGAAAAATTAGAACAGTTAAAAAACGATAGGAAAAACAGTAAAAAAAACTAAAAGAAACTATACTCATGAAATAAACGGAATGGTAAACAAAACTGCTAAATTCCAATGCAATGTCACACAAAATAATTAAAGCAAAATGTAAATAAATAGAAATCTATGAAAATTCAATTTATCAATGCAATGAAAAACATTGAAATGGAATCGTAACATTTAGTATAGCATGTGTTACTCTTATGTGCAACAGATGACACTGTTTCTTTTTAATGCATTTTTTTAATTATGACAGGTGTGGCATCCATACCTATACTCACAAAATGAACGGTATGGTAAACAACACAGCTCAATTCCAACGCAATGTCACACAAAAATATTAAATCAAAATGAAAATAAATCAATCCATGAAAATTAAATTTATCAATGCTATCAGAAACATTGAAGTGGAATCGTAACATATTTAGTATAGCATGTGTTGCTATTATGAGCAACAGATAGCGCTGTTTAAAAAAAAAAACGTTTTTACCTGTCACAGGTGTTGCATCTATATAGTAGGTATATAAAAACACGCACCTATTCGAATGCAACGTTGTGTCAAAATTTCAAAACAATCGGTAAAGAGGTTTCAAAGATTTCACTCACATGAAAAAAAACAGTTTAAAAAAAAAACATGTTTTTTTCTCTCACAGACGTGACATCTATATAGTATATAAAAACCCGCTCGGATGCGAATGGAATGTTGTGTGAAAATTTAAAAGCAATAATGAAGAACTTTCGGAGATAAGCGATTTGGGGAGACGTTTGGGGAGCTAGCCTCACCCAACATTGCAAGATGATACATGGGTGCTAATGAGTGCCATAGGCCAAGCGGGGTCGGCCCCAGTGTCACCATTCATGAAATATTGGCATCTGTAGCGACACCATGCTATTTTCAAAGAATACAATATTCCTTGAAAATGTGCTAAACGGGAAAGCGCTCAGATTATTTTCCTTTTTATCTCTTATGTGGATACTAGCGCATGTTTTATGTATTTGTGTATTATATATATATAAGTGCTAAACATTCTAGCGAATACGGGATAAACTCGCCCAGGGCCTTGATTCCGCTGCGTCCTGAAATTGCTTCAGGTCTTGCAAACTTTTAAAATTAATGTATTGAGCCTGGCAATGTCGCCCGGGACCACCATTCCGGCCACGCGCGTTGATCTGGCCAGCTGGCTTGGCTTATTATCCCCCGCCAGGCGAAGTTAGCAGGGGGATAGTTGGGGTATTATACCCGGGTGGTGTGCCCGTCTGTGGACACGAGCGGGTTGGTGTTATATTGTGATGACTTCGGGGCTTAGAAAAGGCCTCGACCAGGCCTTCTTTTTGTTCCACATCCCCACGAAGCTGCCCGTAGCAGCTGTCTAACTCCCAGGCACCTATTTACCGATAGGTGAACAGGCGCATCAGGGTGAGAGAAACTCTGCCCATTTGTTTCCGCCTCCGCCGGGGATCGGAAACGTGGGACTACGAATACCGAGCGATGCTCACTCAGTCGTCAGGCCCCTCAGGTGTGATACCTTGAGGTGCTTCCGGGGCTTAGCGTCTCCACGGCCCGGTCGTCGACCAGGCCTCCTGGTTGCTGGACTGATCAACCAGGCTGTTTGACGCGGCTGCTCGCAGCCTGACGCATGAGTCACAGCGTGGTTGATCAGCTTATCAGCTTACTGATGATTCGAACGATATGACTGTAGACAGGGACGGGAGTAGGAGAGGATTGCTGGTAGTTTTATAGTGATAAACGGTTCCGAGCAATAACTACATACATAGTACCTGTTTTTTCAATAAACTTCATGCTCTGATTTGACTCATTATTTAATAATGATCATTACTAGTATTGTTATCTGGTATTTTAGTCACGTTCATATGGCTATGGAAATTCAGAATTTATAGAAGTCGGTCGGGGTGGCAACCAACCCAGTGGGTACAATATCCACCAGTGGTGTTGGTTCCACGTTGAATCGACGTCATCAACGTTGACTCAATGTTGATTACTTCGTTAACGTTGACTCAATGTTGATTACTTCGACAACGTTGACTCAATGTTGATTACTTCGTCAACGTTGACTCAATGTTGATTACTTCGTCAACGTTGACTCAATGTTGATTACTTCGTCAACGTTGACTCAATGTTGATTACTTCGTCAACGTTGACTCAATGTTGATCAAGTTAATCCTGCTTTAAATTTGCTTGTTCCTTAATATTGTGCCGACTGGGGAGTTGTCTTCCTTAAATTACCGAGCATCAGTCTTGATAGGCTAGCTGGGGTAAGCCTAGGCATGTACGATTCAGATTAAGCAAAAGTACTTGGTATTTGATGCTTGACAAATCTTGAGGACACTAGGCTTGTCCAGCAGCCTGTGAGATACTAGAGCTGACACTTACTGTGTTAGCGTGCCAGTCAGGTACTGAGGGCAGCGTGCCATGTAAATATTGAACACTTAAGGTGGCATCTTCCAGAAGATTGTTTTATGATGAATGTCTAGTTTCGGTATACTGTATATTTATTAACTATTGTCGCTTTATTGAAACTGAATTTCATGTACATTTTTTTTATTATGTAAGAGAGAAATATATGTAATAGACACAATAGAGGGAAAATAAATTGATTAGAAAGGCGGGGTCAAGAGCTAATAGCTCAATTCTGCAAATACAAATAGTATATACACATTTGGGGGGCCTCGCGGCTCAGTGGACAGCGCTCTCGGGTCGTAATCCTAAGGGCACGGGTTCCATCCCAGGCAGAGGCAGAAACAAATTGGCAGTTTCTTTCACCCTGATGCCTCTGTTCACCTAGCAGTAACTAGGTACCTGGGATTTAGATAGCTGCTACGGGCTGCTTCCTGGGGAGGTGTGTTTACTCACCTAGTTGTGCTTGCGGGGGTTGAGCTTCGGCTCTTTGGTCTCAACCGTCAATCCACGGTTGAGAGGCGAAACCAAAGAGCCAAAGCTCAACCCCCGTAAGCACAACTAGGTGAGTACACACACAGAGTTTCCCTTCTCTGATGTTTTGATATAGCTGCTTGGAGTGTGTTTGGAGGTAATTAAATCCTTTCTCGTTTATTTAATAGTGGAAAGTCATGATGGTCGTTTAGTATTAGAGCGATAAGCCAACATTATGGCCCAATAAGTAGGTAACGACATGGACGAAAATATAAGCACCAGCTGCAATTAACTGATCTCCCTGCGTACTAAGTTACCTTTGACGCAGAATAGCACACCAAGTGGGCCATTGGAAAGGTCAGTCCCTGTATGTAATTTCACATGACTGACATCACTTGTTGATGGGTTGTTATGGTGCTAGGCAATCAGAGGGACGTGCAGACAGACGACACACACACGAGACAAGTACCTCTGGCCACCAACCTTCACACTCGACGACAAGCACCGGTTATCAAACTCTGATCCCTCTTGCACTCTCTTGTTTGTTTAACATTTGCATACTGCAAGCTCTAATTTACCCTTAAGGGAGATTATGCTATTCTTGGACTAGTCCAGTCCAGTAGATTCCTGTGTGTGCGTTTGGGTAATTACCTAAGTGTAGTTACAGGATGAGAGATACGCTCGTAGTGTCCCGTCTTCCAAGTACTCTTTGTCATGACGCTTAAAAACTACTGACCGTTTTGACATCCACACTTTCTCACTTAACTTTGTATTGTGTTTATGATGATTTAACAGTTATAATTTATTATTATGAAACTGAGCATCCGAATATTCAAGTATACTTAGTACTAATAAAGAGTAAAACTAGTTTATTATTTAGTATACCCCGAGAGGGTAGCAAATGTTATTGTTTTGCACACTTGAGAATGACCAATGTTACCTCTGGGGCTGTCCTAGTGTCCTGCCTCACTGGGCTGGGGGAGCGTACAGAGGCAGGGCGCGTTTGGGTTGACTCCGAGGCTATATATTTTCATAGTTTGTGGGTAAGGTAAAATATAGTTATTGTAGATTATGATTATTATCATCAGTGTATCACATTTATTTTTACTTGTACATTCCGTGTTCTTGAGTGACTTTATATTTGCTAGTCCGGGTGGGGACTTAGATATTTGACGTCCACGTCCCCAGCTTGTCACTTCACTTAACTTAGTCGCATCTTAACTGCAGTCTGGTGTACCATTGTTACTAAATTTTATGTATATTAAGCGGGTAACCAGTTTAACTTAACATCTAGCAAAGTCTAATTTACCAAGAGATAAGTATGTCTTATATTAAAAGATAAGAGTTTGTTCGTGCAAAAAATTTTAATTGTGTGTGATTATAAAAATAAGACATACTAAGTTTGTATTTAATAAAATCTATAAAGTTAAAGCCAGTAATACGAAAAATAATAGTTATGGTATCATTAAGCGTATTAATAATTCTCTTTGGACTTGTGATGTAAAAAACCATCATTGCAGTCCCAGAGACAAGGCCACAAGAGACGCTTTCACAGGTCTCTTGTATTGTGCGATTAAATTAATCAAACCAAACTAACTATTGTGGCCAGGAATTGGTATAAATGTATTATTAAGGATAATGTCATGGGCATGACAATAATTGTGTGGGTTTATACATAATTATAACAATTCAAGTTGCACGTCTGATGGCGTATCCCTAGAGATCTTCCCTAGGGGGCTCTGCAAAACGCATTTTATTTTTAAAGGCTGCTAATTATGTTTAAACTCGTCCACTACGGGTTCACCATAGCCTGTGCTACTTGGAACTTTTGTTCCGAGTAGCTTAATCTAAAACAATAACAACGTTTAAACTCTATACGGCAATTTTTGAAAAAATCTTCAAGCATTTCAATAAGGCCAAGGATATTTGCCATTTGTTTAAAGGTATTACAGTATTAGGTTATAAATCAAATGATTGATTATACCCCCATATTACGTACATCTTAAGGGCGCCAGTTCAAGTCATCCTACACATAAGTACATTACAAAACCCCACAACTCAACCAAACATGCTATACATTTAGCTTCATAGGACACGGCCACAACTTTTTCATTCCTATTGCAATACACACACACCAACAACATTCTTTTACTGGAATTTGACTTTTCATCCTACAAATTTGTAATACCCGGTACTTCATAGTCATATATTTTTACCCAGGCATTACAATGGCTGTTGACGCACTGTTGCAACATTGATGTCAAGTCAGCGTGGTGGTTAGTTTGTAGGCAACATGGTTGGCAAATTTAAATGTTGTATTTATCGTCAGATTAGAACACATTTTCCTATTGTTTTAAAAATAATTTAGTTGCTCCAAAGATATATAAAATTGTTACAAGTTATGTCAACATTTTCAAAATGCTGGAATATGTCTGATAAATTAAGTTGCGTATAAAGTTTATAGTTTCTTATAAGAACTCGAAAACTAGGAGTTACCTCACGGGAGACATCTCCCGTCACGCAGGGTGCAACTGCACCTCCACAGATCTCCAGAATCAGCTCTTGATGCTGGTAATGGTTCAAAAGGGCCACCACTTACGGGCTATTCGTGCCCGTGCCACCTTTTGGGTGGCTTAATCTTCATCAATCGTCAATCAATTGGAGACATTGAACGGGAGACATCTCCCGTCACGCAGGGTGCAGTCGTACCTCCACAGAACTCCAGTATCGGCTCTTGATACTAGTAATGACTCAAAAGGGCCACCACTTACGGGCTATTCATTCCCGTGCCTCCTATTGGGTGGCTTAATCTTCATCAATCATCAGAAGTTACCTAGGTGGAGTTACAGGATGAGAGCTACGCTCGTAGTGTCCCGTCATTTTTCTTGGCTGCTACTACAGGATGACAATTGGTCTCGCCGACCAAAGCAAGATCAAAGGGATGGCTTGCAGGAGAATTTAAAGTCAACATCATGTAGAAGACTTTTTGTCTCGGTGACAACAAAAGCATATCAGTTTATAATTATTGCCACGGACACCACTAATGATCTTATCACAGTAATTATATCGGTTATTTATGTTCCTGGAATCCTGGCACAATGAAACCATTTTAGATCCAAAAAGAGTTTCGGCTTAATTTTTACACTGTCATTATTACAGTCCACATGAAAAAAGCCTTTGCAACCTCTGTTTCCCGCACGCCTTAAGGAACTTTAATAAAGTTTATCTTTATCAAATTTATCTCTTTATTGTTTAACTCTTCATCTATTAATAGTAGGCCTACCCGTATTACCATTACATATATTTATATTATATCTATAATTATATATATAATATATATTATTTATAATATATATATCTCTGTCCATCTATATCCCCCTCTGCATAAACTTATTTCTAGTCACATGTAGGCTTACTTTCATGTGCTTACATAATGGGCTCAGGGACTGAACCCCACAATTCATTTAACTTGCTTAGCTAAATGAATTGTGGGGTTCAGTCCCTGAGCCCATTATGTGCCTCTGTAACCCTTTCCACTACCGCCCACAAGATGGGTATGGGGTGCATAATAAATGAACTAAACTAAAAAACTTTCATGTGCTGGCCGCGTCTGGAAACTTGACTTCGGTGCCAATAGTCAAGAGTAAAGTAAATATTGAAAGCTAGTTTATATTGGCAAATAACCACACATGCACGCATACACCCACATATCATTGGTGGAAAATATATGCAAGAAATACATAACTTTCAGTGGCTTATCCACCAGTTGAACAATTTAGAGATAATCATTTACATCATTGTGGCTTTCTTCGAATACTTTATAATGCTAATGAAAACATGTTTCATGTTGGGTCGAAACAATAAGAGAAGACACTTAGGAATACCCTCGCCAAACCTCTCCTTATCACCTGACCGAATTTAAAAACAAATTGGTACATTTCTTTAATGTTCGTTGTCCAGGGAATGGAGGCGTTCAAGGCCATAATAATCTTTACCTTTCAGGTCTGTAAGTAGTAAGCTGTTTAAAAATTTTCCAACGCCTTCAGTACTTTATAAAGTATAAGATATATTATAGCAAAACTATAGCTGCTAGAGCGAAAATATATGAACGGTGCCCAGTTACCCTCCCACTTAAGGCGCTCCCAGCAACCTCTTGGCGTACAGGGTTGGGCATAAACTTAACCATATATTGGTCTTAATGAAGATTCTGCGTTTAAGACCTTAATATCATGGTGAAGATATGGAGGAGCTTTGTAGTGCATTATGGTACATAACACAGAAGGAGTCAGGGCGTGCGATAGGTAGTAGTGGATTGTTCAGCATTTCCCCTCCCTCGAGCACCTCGGGTTCATCTTGAAGAGCACTCAGTACGAAACTGATTCGTGTGCCGCACACCATGTGGATCTGTGTTCGCCTTTCCGAGCGCGTATTATAGAGAAAGTACAATCCCGAGACCTTGACATTGGGCCTTGCAGTAATCATGGAGGTACTGCTGAAAGGTCAGTGCCAGAAGACTTCCCCGCAGTTGTGTGTGTTGCGTGCAATGGGCTGATGCTTGCGTGTGAGTGTGTGTGTGTGAGTGAGTGTGAGAGGCGTGTCTTCCCGGGCGGTGGGTTAAGACGCGTGCGGCGGTGCCAGGTTGTCACAACAACCACCACAACAACTGCCCAACACAAATCCTTGCACTCATCTCCGAATAATTTAGATACAATTGTAATGACTAATATCGACTATTATTCTATAAACACGTGTTTTCACAATGCTTTTATGGTTGCATTACTCGACGAATAGCATTGGGAAAAAGTTTAAAAAGTTGGGATGGACTTGGCAGCGTAGCCAGGTGTCTGGTCAGCTGAGCTGCTACCTGTTGAACTCACCTTGAAATACTACAATGCCTCTTAACTCTAGACATAAACACACTTTTTGTTTCATTTACATAAAAAATATATAGTTCAAATAATATAGTGTATATAATGTTAAAGTTTCTGAGCTCAAAATTGTAATATATTTTTTTGCATGTATCAAAAAGTCGGGTAACTACCTTGAGGCTCAAATGTAAACGTGAGGAAATAGTTATTTATTAGTTAGAAATAATAAAAAGATTATGTAAAAAGGCAAATTATGTTAAATTTTAACTTGAGTGGGGTTTAGAGAACTCAGTGGGTTGAAACGTAATGGCATGATCATTTTTTTCTTGTATTGGACCTATGTATTGTTTCAGAAAATGTATAAGTACAAACTGCCTTTAGACTACTTTTATGTATTAAATAAACTGCATTTACCATAGTCAAAATCAATATTTTAATTTGTGTAGGTGATCTATTTAATATTCTTTGTACTGTTCAGTAGGAATGTGAATATTTTACAATGGGAAATGATGCTGAAGTTTTAATACTGTACAGTATAATGTTTCTTCAGGCACCCCAGGCCTTCAGAAACGTTACTAAGCCACCTACATTTATCCAGTACATTATTTGTGAATAATTTCAATAGCTCTTCTATCATCCCCTTTCTTATAACAGTACTGTATTAACTTTTGAAATCATATTTTATTGCATTCTAAAAAAATAATAATTTTTCTTTACAGATGAGCGGGAGGATGTTCAGAAGAAAACCTTTGCGAAGTGGATTAACAGTCAATTAGTTAAGGGTCAGCATCCACCAGTCACAGATCTTTTTTATGACTTACGAGATGGCACTCGACTCCTGGCTTTACTGGAAGTACTTACTAATAAAACATATGTAAGTATATTTTGATATTAGTTCTTTCTCGTTAAGGTTTTGGAAGGGCATTATGTATTCACATGTACTGTACAATGTGCTTGCAGGTTTCATTTATATAAAATATCTGGCATCACTAAAATAAAAAAAATACTAATAATATAGTTTTATGAAGTAATCATTTTTATTGGTAAATAAATTGCACAGTACTGTACACCTTTGAGTTACTGTGTTCAAAGATGCTTACAGCCATATGAATTTAGTTATGAGTCATTTTTCTGTTCAGAGGTTAGTACTGTGTACAAAATTTAGTATCTAAGATTTACATTTAGATTAAGAATCTTTATTCATAAGTAAGTTATTCAAATTTTACATTATGTAACAAATGCAGTCTACTAGTAACTACACTGGAACCTCGGTACTCAAACTTCTTAATTGGTTCCAGAAGGCTGCTTGAGTGCTGATCTGTTAAAGTACTGAATAATTTGTTCTCATAAGGAATAATGTAAATTGGATTAATCTGTTAAAGACCACAAACCATACATATATGAATACAATAAATTAAATTCAAATATATTTTCACTTTACCTGCACCTAGAGTTGATGGTACCTGTATATGTGAAAGTTGGTGAGGAGGAGGAGAGTTGATATTGTTTGGCAGGGGAGTCCCCTACCATAAAAATTTCAAGTAATTGTTCTTACGAGGTTCTTTCTCTTTTGTCTCTTTCTGTTTCCCTCTTGAGCCTCACTGGATGCTTTTCTTAAAAGAAACTTGTCCAATTTAGGCATGATAAAAAAGGTAACAAGAGCAGACATATAGGCACCACTTTCATATTTTGCAATGAGTTCTTTTTCATCTCTTGTGTTGGTTCTAACTAATTTTCTTTTTGTTTGGCTCTTATCACAAACCACCTTAGGTGCCGTGGTGACTATTTATGCTAAGAATATAAAAAAAATATCCAAGAAACATGAGAAAATTTACAAAAGTTTAGTGGGGTATGTATTGAATGACAGCCACTGAGAAACTGAACAAATCCATAAGGGCCGTGACGAGGATTCAAACCTACGTCGGAGAGCATCCCAGACACTGCCTTAATCGTCTGAGCTATGACATGGTCAAAAGAATTGCAACCAGAAGTTCTACCGCAGTTACTTGGATCCTGCAGCCTCTCGGACACAAACCAGGGTTTTCCACAATTCCCCATGCACTCGAGCATGCACTCGAGCTATGTCAATAGGCCGTTCTACCTCTTCGCCCTTACTTCATTACACGCAGAAATCACAGTAGTGTGATGCATCAAATGAACAAATCTAAAGGGCCACAAATCTTTTGACCATGTCGTAGCTCAGTCGATTAAGGCAGCGTCTGGGATGCTCTCGGGCGCAGGTTCGACTCCTCGTCACAGCCCTTGTGGATTGTTCATTTGATGCATCACGCTATTGTGATTTCTGTGTGAACTGAGAAACTGATTCATCCGTTAATGTGTGTTTGTGTTTTGAGTGCTGAGCAAGCGGTCAACTACCATTACGAACACAGCATTCGAGTGCCGAATTCTTCGAGTTGGAAGCAGTTCAAGTCCCGAGGTTCCTCTGTTTATAATTTTGGTTAATTTTAGTTTTCTTAAAATTGTGATAGAAAAGAATACAAATTTTGTAGAAAAATAAGAGTGGAAGGAGATTAAGGGAAAGGGGGTCATGTACTAATTCCCATTGTCAAGAATAGGAAGCCTGTACTTAATTTGTTTTGTGCTTAATTATTTATGTAATTATATAAGTATTTAATTATATTATGTTTATATGTATTTACATTAACAGAAACGAGAGAAGGTCGAATGCGTGTACATCACTTGAACAATGTGAGTAGAGCATTGAACATCCTAGAGGAGCACAGTGTGAAACTGGTCAACATATCTAATGAGCACATTGTGGATGGTTCAGCGAAGTTAACACTGGGACTAGTGTGGGCCATTATTTTACATTGGCAGGTATGTAGTGCTTACTATTGGTGTATTTTCAGCTAGTAATGGCAAAATGATTTAAGTTTTGAATGTTTTCAACCCTGGTTCAAAAGTTTTAATAGTTTTTAGA
>WNGS01142304.1:5986018-5996209 GCA_020271785.1 Procambarus virginalis | reverse complement strand
ACCAAGTGCGTGTTAAGAGAGACTCCCTGTCACTGATTATGATGTAGCGATGTGAGTACCTAACAGTGATTACCTAAGTGTCTACGGGAGTGAGTTTCCTATTTAAAAAATACCGCAGTAGGAGCATGATGTCTTTATGACCCGCCTGCTAATCCTGTTGTTCCTAGCACGTCTTTAGTTTTTTTGTCGCATCTGTCCTTGACGTATTGGATGGAGGTGGCTTTCACGACTTCCTCTTTCAGTACATTCCATTTATTGCCATCCGTGCACGATATTTTCTTACACTTCTTAGACTTATTTGAGTTTTTGACTTCTGTGTCTGTCGTCTTGTTCTATTTATATAAATTTAAAAAGGTCGTCATTGTCCACCAGGTTAATTCCATCAGTATCTTGTATTTAGTGATCATGTTCCCTGTTTCTTCAAGCTTGAAGTGTGTGAGCATGAGTTCACTTAACATGTCCTCATAGATTAATCCTCTAGTTCATGTACGGGTATTGTTTCTTTGTGCAACTTTGTGCAACATTGCATTTTTGAAGTTTAATATTGATTCGCTAGAATGATGATTTCATGTCAGTGCTGAATAATTATGTCCTTACATGGGCTTTATGGATATCTTGAAAGAGTTCTTATTTATGTTTTTAATGTCATTCTAATGTTTGTTAGCTTCCCATATGGTGACAATATTAATCTGTTTAGGCCTATATGTGCCTCTGTTAGGAGCGCTCGAGTTATATTCACTCCCAGATCTTGTTATCTTTCTGATTTGTTTTACACAGGTGGCTAGAACAGGAGTCAGCAGGCCGAGTTCTTTCCCATCCCATACCTCATGGTAAACCTTCCCACTAGTTTCCCCTGGAATACGACCGGCAGTAGTTTGACAACCACGTACCCAATTACTGCTAAGTGAACAGAGGCGCACTGTTAAGGATGGCCTAGTCATCCCCCCCCCCCTTTCCCGGAGAGGATACGAACCTAGTTCAAATCGCTCGCGATGTGCGGAGTACATGTGTCACTACTGCCCCAACGTGATGTTGGTGGCTTCCACTTATGGAATAAATTCAACCTGGTTTTCTATCTCCTTTTACCATCACTTGTTGGGGTAGAAATCTAGCAGCCATTTATGTCTGCCCTCTCTTAGTTGATTAGTTGATCAAAGTCTTCCTGTTATTATTTCTGTAATTCTTTTTATATTCCTCATAAATATTGCGTCTACAAAACATTGGGATGTATGAGCTCACTCCCTCGGGTAGTTCACTCACATAAATTAGGAACATTGGTGGTCCCAGGATTAAAGCTCGGGGGAGTGATTGTGTGACGTTGTATGGTGGCCTAATGGTGTGAACAAGGGGCAGCTGGAGGGCTGAAGCTGGAGGGTAGGAGCTGGAGGGTAGGAGCTGGAGGGCAGGAGCTGGAGGGCAGGAGCTGGAGGGCAGGAGCTGGAGGCAGGAGCTGGAGGATAATACAATCAGGAGGCGGTGACAATTATGATAATGCTAAAGTTTCGTGTGCTGTAGGACAACTTCTCGACTGCCAGCTATCATCGTCCTCCGTCGTCCCCGCTGTCTACTCTCCTCACACGTAGGGACGGAAGCGGGGAAAGAAGAGGCAGGACTGGAAGGATTATTTTAGAACTCTTGGCCTGCATGATTCACTGGGTAGGGATATTAGCTGACGAGGGAAGGAAGGTTGGGATGAGAGGTTTTGGGGAAGGTCTTGGTGTTGTGGTGGTGGGAGGCGGGGAGAAGTGAAGAGTGCTTGCAAAAAAGGGAAGGAAGAGTAAAAAGTATGGCAGATTGCGTGACAGACGTTGTCCATGAAGGGTAAAAATTGAAGTCATGAAACTCCACCAGCCAGCATATTTTCGACTTTGCTTTTACAGAAACGATTCACCAGGATAGTTAACACAATACGAATCGTCTTATTAATAATATTAATACGTTGACTTTATGACGGCCCGTTGACTTTATGCACCTCAAGGAAGGTGAATCCGACGTTCTATATGTTGAGTTTGGGGCTACTCTCGGCCCTGAAAAAAGTAAAGCAACAGATTGGTGAGGATGGGACTTATAACATATTAAGTTTGCTTTCTTTAATACAGGAAATCCCCTATTTGAACTATGCCTAGACACTCCTGTCATCGAAAAATATTGATTGAACGGGCTTCATGTTAGGCTCCTGAGGTTTTCTTAGGCTCATGGGCATATTTAGCGATATAGCCGTGCAATCCGTAAACGGGGCAAGGTGAGAACTGAGAGGAAATTCATAAAATACAGTTACCTGAATTCTATTTCAAAGTGAACGGGAATCCTACACAGACGACTGACGCGAAGCGAGGCATGGCGACGTACGAGGCTTCAAGGGGACCAGATCACTTTAGATAAGAACTCCCATCCTTTGTCTTCCGACAACATCAACAATATATATATATTTTCATGTTAAACTGTTATGAAATTGTTGCAGGCGGCGTAAATATAAGTGAGCCGACAAGGGATGCCGGTCTAATATATCACATGCTATCATCCTTTATGAAAATATAGTTCCCGCAAAATGCAAATGTTAAAACTATGATGTGCGCTCTGGTCATCACGTTTTCTGAAAAGTAGTTACAAATTTTATTTATTTAAAACTAAGATATTAAATAGTAAAGCATAAGGTGAAAATCCCAGAATGTGAAGGGGCCCATATTAGCCACGAAGACAAGATACCAACACGCAGTCTGAAGAAAAATAAATCGCAGCCAGATGTGCGATTTATTTTTTTAATGGAAATAGAACTGTCTGACCTAACCTAACCAAACCTAACGTAGTTTTCTTTGAAAAAATATGAAAAGATTTCGGTGACAGTATAAAATGTGACCCATCTCTTAAATGGAAAATGTATTATTGCTACAGTATAAAAAAAGTGTGTTCGATTCACGATGCATTGTTACGCCAAGATTGTCGCAGTTCCTGAGTCACTATAAAGATGGCGGCTATTTTACGTTATTGTTATGTTGAAGCTACGAATAAAAACAGATGCTCGTAAAATAAACTTTTATATCTATAAATACGCCTTTCGTTTTTCTTTTATATCAAAGATCCACTATCGGACACAGCAAATCATTTGAAGTGCGGTGGTTGAACGCGCCCAGGCTATTGTTGTTGTTATTTGGGCTTGGCTACTGCCATGTTGAAGGTCCCCCGGGGGAGGAGTTAGTGTGAATTACACATGTAGGCGGCAGCGGCGCCACATTTGGGTAGTGGCAGGTGCAAGACGACGACGACGACGAGGAGGAGGAATCATACAAGCCAAGGAAGAGGGGAAAGCATAGGACAAGTTAAATAGGAGATAGAGGAAGAACTGAACAAAATAAATTGTTAAGGGAGGGAGGAGCTGCATTGGAAAAGAGCAATATTTTCCAAGAAAGGAAGTTTGAAAGGTGGAAAAGTGGGTAAGCGATGATTGTGAGATATAGATGAATATTTCCTGAAATGTGAGGGGAAAAATTTGTAAATATAATGATTGGAGGATAAATGAGTGGACGCTCGAAAAACTTAAAAAAGTGTAGGAGGCAAAAAACAAAAGAGAGGAAGAACGCCGGAAATACCAAGGACGGTGAAGAAAACGGTGTGAAGATGAGAAGCAACGCGGAGGATGGGGGGTGGGGAGGTGAAGGATAACTAGAAAGAGATAAAAAAAGGTAAAAAAAAAAAGAAAGCGGTATAATACAAAAACAGGAGGTAAAAAGTGGGAAGGGTAAAAATCCAAAGGGGGATAAAAAAAGAGAGACAAAGAAGGATAAAAACTAAGGGGTACAAATAGAGACGGAAAGAATAAGCGGCATAAAAAGGAGAATACAAAGGCACCGAGACGTCCATGTACTGAAATATAACAAAGGAACGAAGAAGAGCGAATGAGTGTGCAGCAACAGGGAAACACTCGACAAGAAAAGTGGAATGAATAAATAGTAGAAACTGGCAAAAACAAGATAACCCTTGAAAGAGGAAACACCTTTGCCGGATGTTAAATACTGCTGCAAGAAAGTTATAGCTTGCGATAAAACCGTCTGGGGTTTCCAATATACGCATCGTAAACAAAGTCACTTTCTTTCAAAGCGCAATAATCTTGGAGGTTAGAATCTTAGGGATGGAATCATAATTCTTGTGTGGGTTAGTTATGCTTCACAATGGGTCGCCATACTAGGGCGTCATCACACTAGTGACGTCATCCTTCTCTTGTCTGTTGTCCTGCATAACAACGTACGACATTTGAGGTTGTTATAACCTTCATATGAGGTATTGTTCAAAGAGGAAGGTTATACACAGGGCATATTAACAGGGTTGTCATGCTTGGTATATATACATGCTGGACTTAAAGGAGCATTGTAATGTTTTAGTGCGGCGGGCCCTGAAAGGATGTTATTATTTCCACGTATTAAACCCGGATATATTTATCTAACCTGGATCTTGCAACATATTACTAGATATCAGTGAAAATCAATAATAATAATATAGAAATCTGATATACAGATATACAAGCAAATATAAATATTTTGTGATGAAAATATCGTGTTGACGATGCAGCTCCTCATAAAGGCGCTTTTAGATAATTGACTTTCTTATGGCTAGACGTGATAACAGCTGCACTGCGCTGCATTGAAAAATGTAGCTTTAGATGCAACTTATTTAACGTAATTAAAACATGCACCGGTTGAATATATGAACATGTGAGAAGCAGTTTAGAACTTTGTTTAAATTTTGATGCCATGTTACCCCTAGCTCGTATGTTCTCCAAGTTATCATATAGCCGCAGTTAAGGTAGTTTTAACCAAACTGGCATCTTATGATTAAATCGTATCTCAGAGAGCAAATATGTTGTAGTGTAGGAGCCAAGTGTTGAGAGTAAGGTGGCTGGTGGGTTGCGGAGACAAGGGGCCAGATTCACAAAGAAGTTACGCAAGTACTTACGAACTAGTGCATCTTTTCTCAATCTTTGGCGGCTTTGTTTACAATTAATAAACCGTTACTGAGCTCCGAAGCACCAAGAGGCTGTTTATAACAATAATAACAATTGATTGGGAAGTTTTCATGCTTGTAAACTGTTTAAAAAATGTAATCGAAGCCGTCAAAGATTGAGGAAAAATGTACACGTTCGTAAGTACTTGCGTAACTGCTTCGTTAATCTGGCCCAAGAGGAACAGTGGGAGTGAGGCCAACAACAGGAGTCCAGTACCAACTGCTCAAACGGCTCTCATTCACCCGCCATGCAACACCGGCCTCGCTGGCGTCCTCATGTAGGTCGTCCTTGATGACCTTTTGTTAGGCTTCCTTCCTTCAATTTCGTCCACATAGATATTACTGTCAACTTGTGTTTTTGTTTTCATTTATATTAGTTCATAGGGCGCTGTGTGTGTGTGTGTGTGTGTGTGTGTGTGTGTGTGTGTGTGTGTGTGTGTGTGTGTGTGTGTGTGTGTGTGTGTGTGTGTGTAGTCATCTATCAGTGTCTGCAGGGGAGTGAGGTCTAGCTCTTTATGCCCCTTCTACTAGACTTGAACCTGTTGCGTTTCAAGTTAACTATTCAGACATTCAAATTCATTGTCGAATCTAGCCTAAAAATTATAGATAGAGGTGGTTTCCACAACTTCTTCTTTTAAAGCATTCCACTTGTTGACTACCCATACAGGGTGTGGGAAAATTTTATTTAGCTCCCACACAAGCCACACAAAGTTATCACAAGTCGAGCCTGGCCTCGGGCCGGGCATGGGGAGTAGAAGAACTCCAAGAACTCTCTCCAGGTATGCTCCAGATAAACCTTGGGTTAGTTTAATTTAATTAATTAGTTAATATTTAGACTGTCCAGCTTGTTGATGAGCTTAGGCTCAGATTTGATTTAGAAATTCCAGGATCAGTTCATTACTCTGGTCAAACTTATTTAATTTATTATTAATCACTGGACTGCCCAATCCAGTGATTAGTAATTTATGACTTGAGTGCTTAGCTGGTAGACGGAGTGGGCTTGTCTACATAAGAGTTACAGTGTAACTCTCATTTGTTTCATTTTTCCAGCTTGAAACCTTCTCTGTGTATACGCTTTTAAATATAATAATTACCCATAAATTAAACAAAATTACAATAGGACCTAATAAATCCTCCCAATTTAATACTCATTTCTACATAGTTTACTCCCATTAATTTACACCCAGAGCAGCATATTGTGCTCATAATAACCAGTCTTGTGGTTTGATTATGCTTCCCAAAGAGAAGCATAATTAAACCAATTTTTATAGTGCTGGAGTTTTAGAACAATCCAGTAGAAGTTTATACAGGCTTGTAAAGTGGGAGTGAATATTTATGATTGTTATGTAAATCCTTAGTCTGGATCTTTCTCACCCCCACCTTACCTCTTTCTTCCCCTTCCCCTTTCTTCCCCTTCCCCATATCTTTCCCAACTCCTTCCTTTTTACCCTCTCTCCCAATCTTCCCCCCTCTACGTTTCTACCCATCTCTCCTTTCCTCTCTTTCAACAATCTCCATCTTCCACCTTCCCCATCTCTCAGAAAATTTAATATTAAAAGCACTGAAGAAAAACTGCTAACTATACAGAAAACACATCCCCAATTTAGACTACACGAAAATGTACACGAACCCCCATGCGGTTCCACAAAGCTCTTCCACTTCCACAAAGTGGAAGTGGTGACCACAAAACACACACACACACACACACACACACACACACACACACACACACACACACACACCACACACACACACACACACACACACACACTAGTTACAGTCAATGGAAGTCCCAGGCAGAAACACGCCTAGAACAACACGCCACTCAGCTTATTTTGTTGTTTTGAAAAAAAACAAAACAATAAGTGTGTTTTCTACATCAATAAATAAAAGATGTCAGTTATCAGAAAAAATATTCAGACTACATAATTAGTTAGAATTTCTTTCCAAAACAATGATGTTTCTCACCTAAACATTACTTAAATGACCGTATAACCAGACCAGTCTCGGGATATGTCAAGCATACAATTATTGTTTTTCATAGTCTATCAGACCCGTAAGAACCTAGTCTGGACTAAACCTACATACAACAGCCATTCTGTTCCCGACAGCGCAGAGATGATCCAATATCTGGAATAATTTTGCATCTCTGAGTAGCACGTTGTACGTCGACCACTAATTGGAGTTTGTAAATTATAGTGCAGAAACATTATTCTGAGGAGGAAGGACACAAGATTTGTAGTTCTTGGGACGACAGCAAGAAACAAGCATCGAGGGTCGTGAGTGGGTGGAGTAGAGGCCAAGGGGGAAATTAGGAGGGTGGAGATGCAGTAGCAGCTGCTCTGACGTGTGGTAGTGTACCCGTGGGGACAGTTGCGTGTATGACTACACTGGGTGTCGGGGCCATCAGTAAAATAGTAGGCTACAAATGGTTTTGTGAAGTGCACTGTTTTTATCCAGATTTCTGGTCACAAGGGCACACTTAATTAAGGTAATTTGCGTTTTTATATGTGAAATTGCAGCAAAACGTGATGCTTTGAGAGTATTAAAGCAACAATCTTCAGTTACTAGATGAGTTTTCCAAGTAAACAAGTTTCGTGTATAGTTACTAAGTTGTGTTATTTGAGTTTTATTGCATGTAAAGAGAACAATTTATGACTGAGGATTTAACATGAATAAGAATGACAGATCGGGATGGGTTCAATTATGGGAACGAGGGGAAGACAAGAGAGATGGGGGCGGGGCTGAGCTGAGAGGGGAGAGAAGACAGGCATGAACTCGCGCAATAAGGAGCCAGAATTAGCCGTCGTCAAGCAAGAGCAGGCGGGCGGGAACACGCCAATGTCCTTTCTCTTCAGAGTTACGCCTGCATACACTGCTAATGAACACATTAGCTAGCAACTAACGAACACTAGCAGGCAGCACCGCTGACATTCAGGGGACATGTTTAAGGACACAATATATATTAGTTAACTCAAGGTTAAGATATGGAAAATCCATAATAGCCACATTGATATATCACGATAATGTTATTTCTCTGTGTTAAGATGCAGGTTACATTTTCGTTTACGATAAGTTTGGGTGATGCGAGTAGAGCGCGGTATGGCACACAAGGGCCTGCCAACACGCTTATGTTAACATATATGTTAAGAGAAAGTGTGGGCTAGGCCGACAAACGGGGTGGTTATGAATATGGAGATTTGGTGTGACGCTCACATTACAGGCAGCCGGGTTAACATGGCCTGGCTGGGTGGTGCTGCCGCGCTCTTCGCATAATTACATGTTAATATATATAACTTTGGAAGTTTGAGCTATTTTTATAAAGTATTGATTACATTTTTTTACATTGCATAATAAATATATTAACACAACAGATTGATTTTGCTTGGCTTCGAACATCGGGAAGACATAGTTTATCTTATTTGTTATACTGTACACCTCATACCCATCCTGCACGCGGTAGTCGCAGAGGTTACAGAGGCATATAATAGGCTCAGGAACTGAACTCCAAAATTAATTAAGCCAGCAAGTTACAATGTTTATTAGCTAGTTACAGTTTAATGTCTCAACAATGGGTTCGAGAATGACCACGAGAACAGTCTAAGCTAAGCAGCATATATTTGTGGTGAGGTAGTTTCCTCAACACCAAGTTTCTCCATTGTTTCCACATTTACTCCGTTCATCTTTCTTACATTTGTCTATCATTTATGAAGCTTGTATTCAAAAGAAAATGATATAATTTCCATTGTTACGCTCATCTTAGTACAGTAATTACAAGTTGTGCAGCACAAGTGAGGTGACCGTGTGAGGCCAGGTGTGAGAGTGATGAGCCTTGGTTTGGTCCTTTTATAAATAGAAGTATGCAGACTATGAGTCACATTAACGTGGCTGAAGATATGCTGACCAAACCTCACATCCGACTTGATAATGGTCCAGCGCAGACCGAAACGTCGTCGTTCCTTCATGCTCGGATGAAGCATGAAGGTTTGGCCATCAATAAAAGTGTTCTTTGTATTGTCATTCGTAAACTACATAACGAGTTATGTTCTAATACATGTTTAGATTTTATTCTCACAAAGCAACGATTATTCTTTGTAATTAGTGTTCTATTACTGTTTACTAATATTGTGCAAAATAAAACAAATTCGTTTTCATAAATATTTAAATAATTAGTAGAGACACAATATACAAATACAAAGTTTGGTTTTATATTAGAACTGTTGTGGGTCTAGTCATGTTGGTTCAACTTCTGTTATTTGGTGATAGTTCTTATATTATTCCTGTTCATCGATGAAATAGTGTTGCTTTGCGTGGAGAAAACTGCAGCCATAGTCACCATGTATTATTTGAAACACAGTAAGAAAAACGTGCAAACAGATTACTCATGTTTATTTTTGTAAAGGGATGTTCTGAGTGACAATGAAGTAGTATTTAATTTACGAATTTAACACATTATCTGTGTTAAGTAGATAACTGATGTATAATGTCCCAAGTGTGTGTGTGTGTGTGTGTGGTGTGTGTGTGTGTGTGTGTGTGTGTGTGTGTGTGTGTGTGTGTGTGTGTGTGGTGTGTGTGTGTGTCTGTGTGTGTCTGTGTGTCGTGTGTGTCTGTGTGTGTCTGTGTGTGTGTGTGTGTGTGTGTTCTTGCGATCAGGGGCACATAACGCACCTGTAGTGTGGATGCTGGTGGGCGTGCAAGAGGCCAGAGTAAGAATTGATAAATATCGTTATACAATCAGCGTTTTAGGTTATCAACATCAATAGTAACGCTGTGAAACTGCCGCCAGAGACTAGTGTAACGAACCGACCACTGCCTTAATGGCCAATTCTGAAATAGACCATACATTACAAACGTGACGACTTAATGAAGATAGTGAACATTCAACGCAGTCAGGATAATTCAGCGGGCCAAGTGTCCTCGCGTTCAGCAAGCTACAGGAAGCCAACACGGAAAGTATCGTAGTAACAGAAACTGACCTAACGGAAACAAGCTTGTGGATCAAGAGAAGAAACTCAGTAACCCAAGTAGAGCGGCGTGCTGCTGGGTCAAGCCACCATGCCAAGGAAGTATCAACATCAGGAACAGTCGAAGCAGCACAGGTGCAGCACGCTCACTCGTAAACAACTTGCAAGTGAGTAAATAGGCCCAGCTGCTGGACGCTAAATGTATTTTGGTGCACCCATTATTTCAGTTGTC
>WNGS01142304.1:5964053-5974120 GCA_020271785.1 Procambarus virginalis | reverse complement strand
ATTAACTATTACCAAATAAGGTAATCTTATTGAGCACAACAATTATAATTAAGGTGTCAGTGAATTAATCTGCTCCCTAATAAAGGAACGTGCAATAGGCATCAGTCACCGACCGTTGTCGCTGATTGGTTGCCACACGTAGGGAGAACGGTCGCTGATTGGTTGCCACACGTATGGAGAGCGGTCGCTGATTGGTTGCCACGTAGGGAGAACGGTCGCTGATTGGTTGCCACACGTAGGGAGAACGGTCGCTGATTGGTTGCCACGTAGGGAGAACGGTCGCTGATTGGTTGCCACACGTAGGGAGAACGGTTGCTGATTGTTGCCACACGTAGGGAGAACGGTCGCTGATTGGTTGCCACACGTAGGGAGAACGGTCGCTGATTGGTTGCCACACGTAGGGAGAACGGTCGCTGATTGGTTGCCACACGTAGGGAGAATGGTCGCTGATTGGTTGCCACACGTAGGGAGAACGGTCGCTGATTGTTGCCACGTAGGGAGAACGGTCGCTGATTGGTTGCCACACGTAGGGAGAATGGTCGCTGATTGGTTGCCACACGTAGGGAGAATGGTCACTGATTGGTTGCCACACGTAGGGAGAACGGTCGCTGATTGGTTGCCACGTAGGGAGAACGGTCGCTGATTGGTTGCCACAGGTAGGGAGAACGGTCGCTGATTGGTTGCCACAGGTAGGGAGAACGGACGGTGGTTGGTTGCCACACGTAGGGACAACGAACGGTGATTTATTGCCACACGTAGGGAGAACGGTTGGAAGAGGCAGAGTTTCCTAGAATAATGTGTGTGGAGGGAGGCGGCCGCCTGCATGTGCTCGGCGCTTACCTCTCACTGGTCTAATGGATCACTTGTGGTGATACCAGGCAGGATGTACAGTCTTAAACAATGCTGCCGTTACCACTACCGCTCCTTTGATTGTTGCCGCCGAAGGCGGCTAGTTTATTGTGCACCCCATACTCATCCTGTGAGCGGTAGCGCAAAAGCATTACAGAGGGCACAAAAGGTCTTTATCAGACCTCATCTTAGATTATTACATAAACAATTTCATCTATCCTTCACACCTTATAGTTACAATGTCAGCTAGTTACAGAGAAAGTGCTATTTCAAGAGCTACATATTTACAGTAAGTCATCATACATTAATGGTAGGTCTTATCGCTAATACATAATAGTTTGACCAATGGGGACATTACAGAGTCATAGGGGAGCTTCTGTTTCTTGTTAGTCTTCAAAATACACTACTTGTTTCTGAATCTCGTATGTCGTTCATCTACTGGAAGCGAAATGTGGATACAGTGCAAGGATTTCAGGTAATTTTCCCATGGTAATAAGATAGGTTGCCATATCATACAGAGTGAGTTTAGATCTATCTCTAAATGGCTCAATTTTACTACAATCCAAATATAGTGTTCTAGTGTGTGTCCCTGTCTTTGTCCACACACTTTACACTTTACTTCATCTAGATCCCTATACAAGCCGAACTGCCAGAGATACTTGTAGCCAAGTCTTATACGAGCTGTGACAACATCTGTTAGTCTACTGACTTTATTACTTGCCCCATACACATGTTTTACTTCACACATTTCAATGTGATGAACAATGGACCTGCTAATTCCAGTTTGCACAGTTCTACTTTCTTCAAATCCATCCAGGAGTTCTCGTCTAATGACACTTTTAAGGGACCTATTTGATAACTCAAGATTCCGTTCAACACTGTCTTTATTTACTGCAGCCTTAGCAAGGGCGTCAACTTTGTCATGTTCCTGCAGGCCAATGTGAGAAGGAATCCACAACATTTTTATATTTACCCTCTTGCTAAGTATTCTTATATATCTACGTCTAGCTTCCAAGACAAGCACGTTATTACTTGATTGCAAACTGTTTATTGCTCGTAGTGAGGAAAGGGAGTCAGAAATAATTAAGCTGTCTACTTCAGTGTTGTCAATAATTTCGAGTGCTACCAGTATCGCTACCAACTCGGCTTGCATAGTGGACGCCCAGTTACTAATTCGGATATTCCTCTCAATTGCGCTGCCATCGGGCTGATGAGCAATAACAGCACTTCCTGCCCTCCCTGTAGCTGTATTGAGTGATCCGTCAGTGTATATTGTCTGTGCAATGTTGTTTTCAGCTTGTATATTGTGAATGTGTTCTATGGTGCTTAATTTAGCAGCAAGCTGAGCATGAGGGTTGTTTGTGATTAGTTTCTTGGTGGGGTATGCAGGGGTCAGGATGTCAAAAGGTACTATCTGCCAGGGTGGAAGGAAGTGCTGAACTCTTTCATCTGTATATACATCATGCAGTCCCATCATTTTAATATGAGTGGCTGTTCTTTGAATCCACTTAGACTCGCTAGTTCCATTTCGTATGTGTTCTAACAGAGCAACTGACACAATGTTGCTCCTACTCCTCATCCTCATCCTTCTCTTTTTCTCATCATATTTATCCTCTTTTTCTCATCTTTTATCCTCATTATCTTTTTCCAATGCCTTCATCTCCTCCTCCTTCTTAACTTCGTTTTATTTTTTCTCCCCCTCTCCTTTCTTGTTTTGTTTATCCCTCTCTTCTCGTTATCCTTCTTAGTCTTTTTTCACCTAGTCAGGGTGATTACTTATATCACCCTTCTATTCCTTATCTGCTTTCTTCTCATTCTTCTCATTCAGTTTCTCCTTGAAATCCTTTCTTTTCTTCGTTCTTCATGGTATTCTTTTGCTTCCCTGCTGCCCCCTCTTCATCCTTATCGTCTTCTTTTTCCTCCTCGTTTTCATTTTTCTCCTGCAGGAAAACGATACAATAATACTAATAATTGTACTAAATGGGATACCCGGCAGTGCACGGGTCTCTTTCCCTCCCCTTTTCTCTCCTTCCCTCACATTCTCTCCCCTTCCATTCTCTCTCTCCGGTTCTCCCTCCCTCCCTCTCTCTCTCTCCCGGTCTTTACCCCTCCCGCTCTTTCTGCCATTCTTTCCTCTCCGTCCCGTTCTCTTCTGCTCTCTCTCTTCTTCTCATTCTCTCTCTCCCTTCTGCTCTTTACGCGTCCAGCAAACCGTCACCACAGTATATTTACCATTGTTACTTTCATGCAACATTGTAAGTGTTGAGGTAACATTTTGTGCGATGATTTTTTTTTATTAATACATTAGATACATCTGCATTAGTGCAGCTACCCTAGACTATATGAAGTGGAGTACAGTGTGTCAAAAAAGCTGACTAGGTGATGCTAAAAAAATCCCCATCACCCAGGATGGTTAGTCATACAGAGGCATGTGATAAGCAGTCTGCACTGGCAGACTCCGGATGCATTTTGAGGATATCATCAACACAAAAGTGAATAAGGCAGCAGTGGTAATACAAGTCCCCATCTCGCAGGATGGTTAGTCATACAGGGCCATGTATTTAGTAGCCTGCACTGGCAATTTTGGGTACACTGTGAGGATATCTTCAAGGATAATGCGATGAACAGCTAAAAATCTTGTTGAAACTCTATGTGTAAACCAATCTCCCATTTCAAACTTCATAGGCGTTGTTGGTTGTCGCAATAGGAACCAATCATACTTATGGAAGGGGCATGGGGTCGACCTTACCCCCTCTTTGACATTACGGATTCAATCACAAATCTCCATAGCAATTTACATGAAGTTTACCGCAAGCATCTGTCCTTCAACTAAGGACGGGTAAACAGACATTATCGTTTATAGATATAGACATAAAATGTGTGTGTATGTGTGTGAGAATATTCATAAGTGCACTTATGAGCAGTGCATTTCCTCTAATTAACTGATCTTGTGTGTGTGTATTTATCTGCGTGATTTGGTGTTGGTTTGTTTATATAAATATCACATACGTCCTTGAGTGAAGTGCATCAAATAACAAGAACCATTACTTGAATTCAACGGCGCTAGAGCATCTGAACTGTGCACAGCAGTGTTTTGTGTGCGCGCCTGTACACGCGTGAGGTGCTGAACAGAGCCACCCAATGTACAACGGCTCCCTGTCCCCACTGTTGATACCAGGGAGGAATCATGCCCTCCTCTCCCTTCCAACTCCTCCTTCTCTTCTCCTTCTCTATCTCCTCCTCCTGCTCTTCCTCTTCCTCCTGAGCTATCACATTGCCTATCACCACTACCACAACAACAATCACAGTCACCACAACTGCTACAAAACACCACTTAAGGGCTTAAGGGGTAGGCCTATAAAGGCTACTCTGATAATTATATACACTGAGCTTTAAGCTGAACACCGCTAAGGGTTTGTTGCTGGAACGTGATAAGGGAATGATTTTTGTCTTGGACTTTATGTTTTATTATGTCAATAAGAGGTGTACACTGTTGACGTGCTCAGAGTACCCTCCACACCTGCTGTATCTTCTTGTTTGACCAGCTGTTTACTTGAGACAGTTAAGCAAGTCCCAGCTGTGTCTGGGTACAAGTGACAGGATGAACAACTCAGCGGGTTTTCTTCCTTTTGGGGAGTGTTGTACATGCTGCTATGGAGGTGTGTCCACTCACAAGATGAATGACGCTGCCCAATAAACTCGCCCCTCGGGGCAAAATTTAAAAAAAAATCTGCTGTCCACACAGTACCTATAGCGACTGCAGACAGAATATACGAAATATGGACTGTTGTCCTGACTGTCTGCCCTACGTACAGTAATTTGAAAGTGGAGTAATTGTGGTCAACCTCAAAACTTTCTCGCCGCATTTATGTCATTGTAGACATCATTATACTGTGGCTGTAACGATGACTGTTCAGTTAGCTTGTATTTGTTTGTGCTATATTTGTTAGAGTATATGTGTTTTGTTCAGTTATTATGCATATGCACTACCCCACCATCCCATATGTTATTATGCACTACCAATCCCGTGGGCGGAAGTGGGAAAGGTTTCAGAGGCACATAATAGGCTCAGGAACTGAACCCCGAAGATCATTGAGCTGAGTAAATAACAGTCTTGTGAAGCTAGTTACATAATGTATATATAAATGGTCTTTTATAGCTCAAATGGGCCAAGAAGTGGCCCACAACTCTTTATACAGAGCAACGTACATCTATAGTGAGCCTATCACACAGTTACTAATCATACTCCACACACCGGTCCAGAGGGCGGTAGCTGTGGAGAACTTAGACATGGCCACGCACGTCATTTTCAATGAAATACAAATTCGGCTGACGGAGTTTACATTTGGTAAGGTCTACGGCAAGCGATGCAAGGTACTTGTGACCGAGCCTAAGCCTAGCAGTAGTAGTACCATATAGGGGGTCTGATAACCTTACTGGATGATATAAGTATGTGTATAATAGATAATAGAATGATGAGAGATCATTCTTGTGAATTTTCACCTTGTCTCAAGAATACTAGAATTTGTTGCCGTTCCCTGTTCATTACTGCTCTCAGCTGCTCTTCGGCAGCCCAAGTTGGTAAGCAGTTCACTCTTAAAACCACATACTTTGGACAGCTGTATTTGTTAGTGTTTTTGTTATATTTGAGAATTATAGTATATTTAGTTTGGGGTGTGATTTTCCTTAACAAAATTAATAATTTGGTGTTCTAACTGCTGATGACAGTTTATTTCCAGTTTTGGCAAAAATTCCGGAGTATTTGGTAACGGTTAAATACCACAAGACTTTATTCACTCAGTTATAATGATGAGACTAACTTCTGAGTAGAGTTAAGTCAGTCTTTGAGTTAGTCATAAAAAATTCCCAATTTCGGACATAGTTACACATTCAATTTTGTTCATACTATACTTATTCCTCCGTTAATATATTCCATAATAACTTTTGGGACTATTACACTTATTTCAGAGAATTACTATCATATTTGTATTTGCTAGCAGGAGGCCCTTTGGGCGGTGTATGTATTGGTAAACATGGGGGAGGACTGTCAGTACCACAACACGGATGTAATCTATGGGTGTGCACCTGTAAAGTGTTTCAGCCACCACTCGTCAAATATTTGTCGTTTATCTGCTGTTCCTCCACATGGCCACAACTGCACACCTGCACACGGCCACACCTGCACACGCCACACCTCCACACACCTGACTGAACTGTTCAAGATAATTTGGCTCCCAGTTCAAGGGCAGTGCTCAAGTATCTTTGTATTGGTCAGTAAAGGTAAACCGGCTTGTTTCAAGGACACTGACCCATTCTGTTTATCTAGTCTATTTGTAGATAAAGAATCGTGGGTGTTCTTTCTGATAAACCAGTACCCAAAATACATATAATGCCGATTGCCATTAATCATCCTTTCCTGTTACTGTTTATTGTTCTCCACCTGAAGACAGCGGCGCATACCCGCTCCCACCCCTACTCTCTCTGCCCTCAGCCCACACTCCCTCCCAGATCCCCACATTCCCCTCCCAGATACCCACACTCCCTCCCAGATCCCACACTCCCTCCAGATCCCCACATTCCCCTCCCAGATCCCCACACTCCCTCCCAGATCCCCACATTCCCCTCCCAGATCCCCACACTCCCTCCAGATCCCCACACTCCCCTCCCAGATCCCCACACTCCCTCCCAGATCCCCACATTCCCCTCCCAGACCCACACTCCCTCCCAGATCCCCACATTCCCCTCCCAGATCCCCACACTCCCCTCCCAGATCCCACACTCCCCTCCCAGATCCCCACACTCCCTCCCAGATCCCCACACTCCCTCCAGATCCCCACACTCCCTCCCAGATCCCCACACCCTCCCAGATCCCCACACTCCCTCCCAGATCCCACACTCCCTCCCAGATCCCCACACTCCCTCCCAGATCCCCACACTCCCTCCCAGATCCCACACTCCCTCCAGATGCCCACACTCCCTCCCATCCCCCACACTCCCTCCCCGAGCCCCACATCACCTCTCCTGAGTTTCTTCTGATCAGTTTGCTGTTAGCAGTGTGTTAGAATATCACCCCAGGATTCAAATGCTTAAGTGGGAATAATGTGTTTTTATAGCTAGCAAGATAATACAAAGTGGTTCAACATCAGTCATATTTTGCATTCGTAACGTAATAGACTATTTGTAACTAAACTTAAAATTTGGTAATAATTATAAACCTTTGAGGTATCTCCAACCCCTAAGCTGGTTTTGGAGGTTATTGTCTGGCAACGTCATGTTTCTCACTGTTGGTACTCTAGAGTTACTTTTAATGTTGTCCCTCGCTGCCACATGTCAGCGCATCTGTCAACATCGGTGTGGTGCATTGTTGTACTGGAAATGATACCAGTAGCTGTGAATTTAATACCAATATGGTTGTAGGTGGTGGTGGTGGTAGTAAAATAAAGTTCATTCTTTCTCTACATTCGTATCGACTGTGTCACTGATAAAGAATGAAGCCTAGAGAGAGCCTTCTGACTTTCTGTCCTGGCATGGTACTTTCAAATAGTATTTAGCAATTTACGTCTCAGTAGTTAATGTTCCCAGCAAATAATCTTTGTAAGGATGTTAAGTGTTTTTACTTATTTTTATCTTGTATAACATTCTCGGTTTTTCCCCTTCAGCGTCATTATCTGCTACTTCAACTCCTGTCTTCTTCCTCATCTACCGTGTGCTGCTGTGTCTTCTCCTGCTGTTACCCCCCCCCCCCCATCTCCCCCTTTACTCTCCTCCTTCTCCGCTCCCACTGTCCGGGCCTGGGGCGGGTGTGGGTGTGCGTGTGTGTCGGGGTCAGTCATTCACAGGGCGGTGGTGGTAGCGGGTGAACTGGGTAGTTGTGCACCGAGTGTGTGTGTGTGGGTTTGTGGGTTTGTGGGTTTGTGTTGGGGTATGGGTGCGTGTGGATGTATGAGAGGTTGGGTCGGTCGTTGCCTCCGTCCCGGTTCTGTACTAGTGGGCAACTCTCACCAACCTCAAGTCTCTTGCACTGCTGCTGCTGCTGCTGGTTGACACGCCCACCCACTCCCTCGCCCTCCGCCAGCGCTGGAATCTGTCTCTGAGTGCCCGTGACACGTGAATGTGCACGATACAAACGCCTGAAGACAAAGGAGTTGTCCGGGAAAAGTGACGATAAATACATACACGGGTTCAGAGTGGAAAAGTGAGGGCAGATAACGGCTCGCCAAGTCTTGCTTTCCCCGTGGTGCCTGTGCGTGCGTGTGTCTTGTTCTGACACGGGGAAATTACCACAAGCTCTCGTGTTTGGGTTAACACAAGTGTCGTAGTATAAAAATATTGACTGTAAAATACTCTTTTAGGTAAAAGCTAAGTAAAAAAAATCTTTAAATAACAAAGAAAAATGGTTTACGCGAGTGAAAGTGGGTTGAGCACGTGGGGTGAGAGTACGTGTCAGTGGTGTGTGTGTGTGTGTGTGTGTGTGTGTGTGTGTGTGTGTGTGTGTGTGGGTGTGTGTGTGTGTGTGTGTGTGTGTGTGTGCTGGTGTTAGTGCCGTGTGATCATCATCACCACGATGGAAAATAAAAGGAAATTATTAAAAAAAATCTGATTTTGTAGTTCGTTTGCTTCTTGACAATAACAGCAAACACAAGATGGTGATAGTAATAATAATAATAATAATAAAAACGGTGAATAACTATAAACATTGCAAATAAATAATAATAATAGGAATTTAAAGGTAAACTAAGATACAAAAACAATTGTAAACAAAAAAAGACACCTCGATTATGCAATTCACCTGCGGTTCAGTGTTCAAGGCTAAGTGCGGTACAGTGTCTTGCTTGGTGTGTCTGCGTCCGTGTAGAGGAGCCTCGCCGAGCCTCTACTGTATGTAAATGAAACCTGTTCGATATATAGAAAACGAATTAAAATCGTAAGCTGCATAGAAAGTTGAATAAAAGTTATAGGTAGAGAAAAGTAAAGTTGAAGGTGATATAGTAGTCCAAAGAAGTCAAAATGGAAGTTGACAAAATTCCAAGTTGTGTAATGAAATTTTTGGTTTAATAGAAAACGAATATTTTGTAATGTCACTCTTGACATTAAATTAAGTTCCTGCGCATCCTGGAATCAAAATTAAAACGTGTGGCATAGAAAGCCAAGTTTTGCGACCAACGTGTGAAACGTGTTTGGAAAAGTATAAATTATTTTTTGTGGATGGATCTGAAAACAAAAATAATAATAATCTTCAATGAAAGACCTGAATGAAATTAGTGGATAACATAAGAATCACCTGCGTGAGATATAAACTGTTAAATAGAAACAAGGTCATTTGGCAGTCAGGAGAAATTGAGGCCACACAAACAAAATGATTGTGTGACGTTAAAAAAAAATATATATACTGTATATCACTTTTTTTTGGAACACAAAATACCAAGGAAATCAAAGGGAGTAATTACGAAAAAACTTCGAATAATAATAAATTTATCCAATTTTGTTCCGTGGTCTAGACTGATAAGAAAGATAAAGAACATGGCTGGTACACATCTATAACACAGAATACCTGTCTGTCGAGGGTTTGGCCCAGACGCTTGGGGGAAGCCTCGCTAAAGTTTGAATGGTGATTTGTGAGTGTCATAGGGTGTATGGTGAGTGTCATAGGGTGTATGGTGAGTGTCATAGGGTGTTGGCGAGTGTCATAGGGTGTATGGTGGTCGTCATAGGGTAGTTGGCGAGTGCATAGGGTGTATATGGCGAGTGTCATAGGGTCGTTGGCGAGTGTCAATAGGGTGTATGGCGAGTGTCATAGGGTGTATGGCGAGTGTCATAGGGTGTATGCGAGTGTCATAGGGTGTATGGTGAGTGTCATAGGGTGTATGGTGAGTGTCATAGGATGTATGGTGAGTGTCATAGGGTGTATGGTGAGTGTCATAGGGTGGTTGGGGTCGACCACCACAACAACTAGTAGGGTGGTTTAAAGGCAGTTAGGACGCACCCCCCCCCCCCTAATCACTGAGAGCGTAAGTACATATATGAAGTCAATCAGCCCGGTAGACAGAATGAAGACGCAAACACGACCCTGCGCCGAACGCTGCATCCGAAGTCCAGTTTTTACCCCCCTGAACGTCTGGACCAGTAACCTGCTCCTTACATCCAGCTAATAACTTGTTGTAGCTTCTATCATACAGTGCCTCCACTGTGTAGCTTCCAGCTTGTAGCTTCTATCATAC
>WNGS01142304.1:5951150-5962586 GCA_020271785.1 Procambarus virginalis | reverse complement strand
AGCTTGTAGCTTCCAGCATCCAGCTTGTAGCTTCTATCATACAGGTTGCATCTTCCAGCATGCAGCTTGGAGCTTCCAGCTTGTAGCTTCTATCATACAGCTTGTAGCTTCCAGCATCCAGCTTGTAGCTTCTATCATACAGCTTGTAGCTTCCAGCATCCAGCTTGTAGCTTCTATCATACAGCTTGTAGCTTCCAGCATCCAGCTTGTAGCTTCTATCATACAGCTTGTAGCTTCCAGCATCCAGCTTGTAGCTTCTATCATACAGCTTGCAGCTTCCAGCATCCAATCCAGTTTGCGATTTCCAGGGATCATAGTTTCCACCTCTTGCAGATGATAGACTTGCTCTCATCACTTATTATTGACAGATTTATAAACATTTTGCAGTAGAGAATAGTCAAAGAAATTATGTAATATAACTATTAATAATAATTACAGTATATATTTTAATGCAGTAATAAGTTTAATAGTAATAATCGTATGTCAACAAATTGTTCACACACACACACACACACACACACACACACACACACACACACACACACACACACACACAGGACAGCCGGCCGGCCGAGCGGACAGCACGCTGGGCACATGATACTGTGGTCCCGGGTTCGATCCCGGGCGCCGGTGAGAAACGATGGGCAGAGTTTCTTTCACCCTATGCCCCTGTTACATAGCAGCAAATAGGTACCTGGGAGTTAGTAAGCTGTCACGGGCTGCTTCCTGGTGTGTGTGTGTGTGTGTGTGTGTGTGTGTGTGTGTGTGTGTGTGTGTGTGTGTGTGTGTGAAGTGTGGGGAAAAAATAGTAGTAGTAGTAGAAACAGTTGATAGACAGTTGAGAGAGGCGGGCCGAAAGAGCAGAGCTCAACCCCGGCAAGCACAACTAGGTGAATACAACTAGGTGAATACACACACACTATAACAATAAAGGTGTCCCAATATTGGACATCTTCAAGAGGAAACTAGACAGTTTCCTCCAAGGAGTGCCGGACCAACCGGGCTGCCGTGGGTACGTGGGTCTGCAACCCCGCGGGCCGCTGCAAGTAACAGCCTGGTGGACCAAACACTCACAAGTCAAGCTTGGCCTCGGGCCGGGCTTGGGGAGTAGAAGAACTCCCAGAACCCCATCAACCCCATCAACTCCCAGAACCCCATCAACCAGGTATGAACCAGGTAACTGAGAAAATCAATTGGAGCCACGAGAGGGGACTTGAACCTACAACCTTCCTGTCACCGACAATGATCAGATTCCACTACCTATGGTTGTAGGGTAAGGCAGGGGACTTAAGTGGGTAGGACGAGAATAGGGTGCTGACGCTTACAGCAGGAAGAATGAGGAGGGATAGGAGGCACTTTTTGTCGGGGAGAATGAAGGAAGAGAAGTGTTGGTGTGTGTGTGTGCGATAGAAAGAAGAGATTATTCTGCTGATGGGAGGGTGGAAGGGGGGCCATTGAAGTGATGACAGTTGTAGCAATGGAGGACGTGGAGAGAATGGTTAACAATAATACTAGTAGGAATGTGAAGGTGGGAAGTGAAGACCCCTAGAGTTATGCCACAGATTTCTCGCTGCCCGGGGATCGCTTCTCGTCCGATCAGCGAAGTTAAGCAACGTTGGGTTTGGTTAGTACTTGGGCACGGGGATTTTTAGCATGACCTAGTTAGCTTTTTTGACACACTGTACTCCACTTCATATAGTCTAGGGTAGCTGCACTATTGCAGATGTACCTAATGTATTAATAAAAAATGCACAAATGCAGATGCACCCAAATGCGTTAATATAAAAGCTCCAAACATGCAGGTCTGATAGAGAAACCACAAATTATAGGAAGCCTGAAAGCATTAGTATAATGTTATTTGTTTAGATCCGATACAGATGATGTATAATATATATATATATATATATATATATATATATATATATATATATATATATATATATTATGGACAGCGCAAAGCGTCCACCAGTGTGACATAGTAATGCCAGGATCAGGTTGAGTTACAGTTACCTCTGATAAATGGCTGAAAATGACGAATTTCTCCATCCTGAGCACCATGTGTAAACTGTGAGAGTAGCTGATTCATTATATCGCACATTTCGTTATTTAATGCATAGTCATTAGACCCTTCAGCCTTGCTGGTATGTGGATAGGCAATTATTTTTTTCCACTCGTGTTCTTGAGGATATCCTCGTAATGCAGATTACTGATAACCAACCTGCGAGATGGGGTTATTGTATCACAAAGTTAGTTCTTGATACAAACTATGTAACAGTATTAAATATAATCTCGTTTCACCCGGTTAACGTCTTGCATTTTAAGCAAATCTCCCCTTTAATACCAAAAGAAAACGGGATTCATCACTGAGTCTTATTAACTTGCCCGTTTTCTCATTATCATTCCGTAAAAAATGCAGCGGTTTACTAACGAAGAGCGTTAGAATAGAACCTAGGCACCCCACCTAACCTCCAGGGGGCCGATATAATCATTAGGCCCCGGGAGAGGCCTAATTAGAAATGGATAGATAATTATATAATAGATATGACAAAATAGGGAGTCGATACCATAAACAGCCGACAATTAGAAAGGCGGGATCCAAGTACTAACAGCTCCATATTTCAGGCATAAATAGTAACTACCCGTATACACACACTGTCCCAAGGACAGCAGGGGAACTAAGAGTGTCCAGCAATTAGTGATGAAGCCCCGTGACGCTGCTGGCCTTCTGCCTGTTTCCACCGGTTTTGACTTATTATGTTGGGGAGTCGAACTGACATTGTCGGCTCCACTCAAATGTTTGATGATTATTGTGTTTATACCGTGTTAATGGCCTCGTTACTGCGTCAGAGGAATGATTTAAAATGATGCTTTTCTTTCAGATCCGGTTCTGAAACAAGCTCCAGCCTACTTGCTTGTAGATTATGTACACGGCTTGAAGCCTAATGTTTTGTCATTGCGTGTAAAGCCGTACAAATATCTGCATTATAATTATCTTTTGTTGGTCTTTGCAAATTTTACGGAGAGAACCCAACTTTAAGGGAATCTGCGAGAATTGACTTTCCAAAAAAGGTTCCAGGAGAGGTTTTACTATTAATGCATTCAGGTGTGTCCAGCTCTCGTCCCTGAAGCACACCTCAACTGCCGCTGATGCATACTCAAGGGCTTCCCGTGTATACGTAATGAGGCGTCGGGCACAAATGTCTTTCACAATCTCAATCCTTCGTTGAGGAGTGCAAGCGTGAGTACGTCCCCCTCTCTCTCTCATGTTCATGAGTAGTGTTGAAGTGTGTCGTGTCTGCCAGGAAAGTTTGCGTCTCGTTAACGACTACAAAGCGTGATTTTCGTTTTAGTTTATGGATTTTCGTTGTTTGTTTGACTAGAGTAGTTTGTTTACGTTGTACACGTGAGTATGTGCGCTTGTGCTCGCTCTATTTTTGATCTCACTTTTATTCGCGTTGCTGTGAATGGCGGCTTGTTATCATTTGTCTGAAGCCCCCAGACCGTGATTCCTGCCCTGAGTCTCAGGGAACGGCGGAGGTGCTGACATTGGGAGAGGGGGAGGTGCTGAAGGTGGGAGGAAGGGAGGAAGTGCTAAAGCTGAGAGGGAGAGGTTCTTACACGGTGGGTGGGGGTGGGGGAGGTGGGTGATTGACATTGGAAGAGAGGTTGATACTTGGTAACAGGCGCTGTTGTTGAAGAGAGAGAGAGAGTTTGAGAGAGAGAGCGAGAGAGAGATATAAATGAAAGACAAAGCAACAGTTATCTCAAACCTTTAAACTTTAGTTTTCCAGTAGACACAAGAATATAGTNAATATCTGTATAAAATAATCTATCAAGGAAATGTCTAATTTAATCCGTGTAGTTTCTACATTAAGTGAAGAAGTGTATGATACAAGACTTAAGTTGCTGCTGGTATGTTCTTGTTGGGACATGATTCCATACAATGATGTCTAACACGAGTTTTCATAATTTGTTTTCTGTCGCCTCTCGGCCTTGTTCTGTTGGGGTTTATGGGCAGCACAAAACGTCCACCA
The DNA here is from genome assembly GCA_020271785.1 of Procambarus virginalis. Taxonomy (NCBI): domain Eukaryota; kingdom Metazoa; phylum Arthropoda; class Malacostraca; order Decapoda; family Cambaridae; genus Procambarus; species Procambarus virginalis. The sequence goes on along the minus strand of WNGS01142304.1, from coordinate 5,958,552 downwards.
GACTGTGCGACACACTGGTTGCCAGGATCAGGTTGGGTTACCATTACCTGTGGCAGGTGGCTACAGGTGACGGATCTCCCAATCCCGAGCACTCCAGGTGCAAACTCTGTGAGCAGGAAATGGGACATAATCTCCTACACTACATCACCGAATGCCTGTCATCAGACCATTCAAAACCATTGGCATGAGGTACCTGAGCTTTGCAATTACTTTATTCACTCTTGAGTTCTTGAGGATATCCTCAAATTGCACCCAAAATTTGCCAGTGCAGGCTACTGAATATATGGCCCTGTATAACTAACCATCCTGTGAGATGAAGATTCAGTATCACTGATACCTTATTCCTGTTGTGTTCACGATATCCTCATAATGCTCCCAAAGTTGCCAGTGCAGACTATTTATCACATGCCTTTGTTTGACTAACCATCCAGTGTGATGGGGATTTTTAGCATCACATAGCTAGCTTTTTGATACACTGTACTGTTGTCCCCTCATATAGTCTAGGGGTAGTTGCACAAATGCAGATGTACCTAAATATGTTAATAATAAAAAAAGTTATGTTGGTGGACGAGCACGAGGATACAAGTCACTCCGTGCATAGGACTGCTTTTTAGTTTAGTTCATTTATTATGCATCCCATACCCATTATGTGGGCGCTAGTGTTACAGAGGCACATAATGGGCTCAGGGACTGAACCCCAAAATTCATTTAGGTTAGGTTAAGCCAGGTTAGGATAGTTTGGTTAGATTAGATTGGTTAGGTTTTGGAAGGTTGGAAAGGTTTAAATATCTGTTAATAAACCGTCTTGTGTACGATGTAACTTAGTCAAATTAACACATTCCAGCCTTTCTTAACCAAACCCAGCCAAATCTAACGCTATATACAGTTTAACAATTACAAAACGAGCTTAGTGCGAAACGTCAGTGTGCGATTTGACCGTACCCCGGGCTACAGGAGAGGGAATGGGGCGGAAGCACAAGTGTGGGTAGTCATAGCTGGGAGATGAGCAAGGTGAAGATGGTTATGTGCAGCATCCTGGAGGATACTGTACAGTCTTGGCACATGAACACTTTCCTAGACCTGAACGCATATAAATGCACTTGTATCCACACGCATTCTTGTATGCACAAGATTATTTATATTTATGAATAGTTCAATTTGATGGAGGTCCTGCAAATTAGGAGAGGATACTTGATCGTCTAATTATATAACGTTTTGTTCTCTTAACGGAAATTGGCTTTTGAAATGTTCACCTGTGTTTAGGTGGGCGCAAGGTGATGAGGAGGCCAGGCACGTCACCTATTCTCTCATTAGGGAGTCCGTCTGGCTCTGGATGCATCCGCAGTGTCCGCGCCCGCGTGGCCATGGGGTGTTCTCTCTTTCTCTCACTCTCTCATTGGAATATGAAGACCCAACGTGTAATAGTTACTTAAAAACACGAAGCAAAATTAAAAGTTCAAAGCTTTACTATATTATTGTCTGATTTTGGTGTTGAGCTGTGAAGGACCTAGACCTCTTTATACTGCAAAAAAAAGGACAGGAAATCCATATGCAGGCGATGAGTCACAATAACGTGGCTGAAGTATGTTGACATTCTCAAGTCGATTGTGACAATCGACTTGAGAATGGTCCAGGACGGACCGAAAACGTCGTCGTCCCTTCACATTCTAGTGTGTGGTCTGGTCAACATACTTCAGCCACGTTACTGTGACTCCTCGCCTGCAATGTAAAACACCTTGAGTGTAAGAATAGTATGCAAATGGAATGAGCTTCAAGGGAAGGTAGTTGAGACAAAGTGCATTCATAAATTCAAGCGTAGGTATGATAAGATGCAAAAAATCTAATATCATTGCAATAGGCGACCAGCGACTGAAAGGTGGGACCCAAGGAGCTGATGGTCGACCAACCAACCACATACCAGCCAGTACGCATGGGAGAACGCATAGACGTATGCCTAATCTACGTTCTTCTATACCACGGACGTACATCCATGTGTGTGCCCACTTGTTCACCGACCTTCAAGACAATGATTTAAAATTGGCGAAATGCAAAAACTCGCTATGCTCACGAATTCTGGCTATAACATGTAAGCTGACAGTACTTGTGTTTCTAACTAAACTCCAACGCTGGCGTGTGCCGTTCGACAAATTAATATGCAAATAAACTACAGGTGTACAGATGTGTGTGTGTGTGTGTGTGGTCAGATTGGGATGTCAAATGTACCTACAAGGAACACCCGTAAAAGGGGCGCTGCCTAACATGGGCAGCCTTACTCGTCACAGCTTTTTATGTGAGCGTGTATGAAGCATCGTTGCTGCGACGTGTACCCGCATCTCCACAATATTTGATAGTCTCCCTTTCATTCACAGAAATGTCAAATGGAGGTTTTAGCGAATCGACTTTCTTGGCTTAAATTTGCTTACTATGGTTCCGAATGGAAAAAGTATGCGTGATATTCAACCTGCATTTTCCAGTTTAATGACGTTTAATGCTACGTTGACTCATTTTGCCGGAAAACGTTTAGTAATAACGTGTATCTACATGTTTTTCTCGTTTTCGTCCAAACAATACAATATAGTTTAAAATTTTGTTTACTGAATCGTAGTGTAACCTAGTGTGTAAACACTGCGCTAGGCTCCCAACATTCATCCCCCCCCCAACACCGGAAGAATCAAGTATGTCGTAACTGCCATATAATTATCCCTTTCCTCTCACTAGTGTCCCAACCTTCCGCTATTCACCTTACTTTCTAAACCAGTATTAAATACCTAACGTAGTATGAAAAGATAGAAGTATTGGTAGTAAAAGTGTGAGTGTTGTGGTGATGGTAGAGGGGGAGGCAGCCAGCGTAACACACCTGTCTGGCCACCAGCACCCTCAGTACGGATGTGTGTGGCAGTTACTTGTGGCTGGTGTAGTGGAGTGGAGGTGAAGCCGTTTGCTCCCACGGTGACTAACTTTCTGCTTCTGCTGATGGTGAGAGCAGAGCTGGAGTTCATTAAGTGCTGTGTGCTATGCGTCTGGCATTTTCAAATAGTGGAAATATAAGGCACACGTGAATTGTGTTGATAATTAATATTGATGGTAGCGGTGTATGGTGTAGTCAGAATGTCGTGGTAAAGAACTCGAAATATCTATAACCGAGACAATATTGTTCAATATGTAATGTGGAATGTACTATAATGAATATTCTCGTGGGTTGTCAGTGGTTTTATTACATCAATATGGTATTTGTATCGACGAGAAAAGAAGGAGATAATAAGTTTATAATACCAACCCTCGGAGATGCAAGACACGATGGTCATGATCTATAAGCTGTGTATTTGTGTGGCAAGTGGTAGAACAGGTCTTTTTACATTAAGTAGCGTGAAAGTTCACTGGGAAAGTTTAGAGTTTATGGTTTTTTCTCTTCTGATTTGGTGCAATAATACCTTGAAAATATGCAAAATATAATAGTTTGTCATTAAATAAATAATATATAAATGAAAGTGATTGAATATACAGAATCTCAATGAACATTCATTCGCATACTTGCTTATGGGCAATGTAGGAAAACAATTTTGAAACAGATCTTTATAGTCATACTGTCTGAACGTTTTCTTCAATAATTGTTTTCTCCGGCACTTCGTTAGCAGGTAGCACTGTGTTGACACACTACTATAATAATGTAGTGTGGCGTGGTAGAGACGCAGTGTAGAGCCAGTTGACATACAAGACACAACCATTATTTTTAAATGGGATGGCGCGCATAACAATTAAATGAAACAGAAGCATTCCCATGACCATTATCCTTGGACTATTGCGTGTGAACAGATCAATGCTGCTGAAGTGAGATATTTGCACGTAATATGGTAATTCCAAGCGAAGAATTTAAAACAGATACACCCCATTCTGTAATATTTGCAAAATATATTACAAAAATGGTTTTATTGCAAATGTATATTATAATTTCGCAATTATTTGAAGTCGTAAATATGAATTACTGTATCTACTAATGACAATGGTGGATATGGTTGAAAAGTATAGAGATAATACAGGTAGTAATATCTGACATAACCGAACCCACCAAAAGCCACCCTAACCCAACCAACCTTAGGCTATTATACAGTTATTACAATTATAAAACATATTATGTACAATGGATATCGCCTGCAACCTGCAAGGTGGAGAGGAGGGTCATGGTTGGGACCATGTTGTGACAGCTGTAGTCTCGAGCTACAGCAAGCCGGCCGCCATGCAACAGTCGTCTCCTCCCAGCATCAGTTGCAACTTGGCTCGCACAACTTGCGGTCATTCCATATGTTCGTTACATATAAAAGCATACCTATTTCTGTGAAATGTTTTATTTCACATCACTAAGTTGGTATTATCCTACGCAAAATTTTACTCTTAATATATGTTATTATTAAATGTCGATACATCTATAAAGTATATATAAATCGAAAGAGGGCGTTATCATATTAGCCTTAAACATAAACATGAGAAAGCTAAACAATTCAAGACACTGGTCAATGGTACGTGGCGAGGCTTGCAAAGTATGCTGCGTGTTACCTCCCATCTTAAACTGTCTGTTCACAGTACATGCTAAGTACTGCCTTAGCGCTTTCTTTTGGTAATTACTTACGTGTTCACCGTTGAAGGCATTGATGCCAGTGCCTCCCGATTTGTAGGATGATGATAGAGGGTATTGCAAAATAGAGGCTCGTGTGAGCGTTTAGAATGTCAGTGAACGATAGATATAAGAGGAATGGTTATTTTGGGGAATTTTTATAATGTTGATTTGAAGAGTATTGGGTATGGAGGCGGCACAGTATTTTTTGGGTATTATCGCTCAAAATGAAGAGAAGGCTGCATATGGGGGTACACGCTAACATTCTATGTGCACCGTGTACCATTAAGCATATACAAAAACAATTTTGCTCCCTAATAAATTCGAAATTATACGGAATAACCGCGAACGATAAAGAGTGCCTTATAGAGCACATAAAGCTCCCACTGTAGCCTGTCAGTGGGATGATAATCATAACTCACTACTGACTGGGAATGGCGGCCCTGAATACGTTAAGCGTGTTTCACCATCTTCCTATTGTCTCCTTTAAGGAGTGAAAGGCAGTAATATTCCGGGTAGGGGGGGGGGGGGAAGAACCCTTCCCCACGTTCTCATAATATTGGAGGGAGGAGAGTGGTAATGAGAGAGGCCTTAACAGAGAGGGGGAAGTACCCGAGCGTCACCTCATGAGGCTTGAGTTTTTGTTAATGAAACTAGCGAGTGGATCCTGTTACCTAGCTCGGCTGAAGAAGAGGGGGGGGGAGGCTGTGGCGGGGTAAGGTTGGGGTGCTTGTGGGGGGCTAAGGTTGGAGTGCTTGTGGGGGGGGGGTACGGTTGGAGTGCTTGTGGGGGGGGGAAAGGTTGGGGAGTGCTTGTGGGGGGGGGGGTAAGGTTGGGGTGCGGTGAAGAACCTAGAGAAGCGAATTCCTATACCATTGATGTTCACGTGTAAACGCAGTGAAATACCTAGCGTTTACACAATATATATATATATATATATATATATATATATATATATATATATATATAAAAGTTACGACTCTTACCGCCCACTTCGGGCAGCCCTCACAATACTATTTAAAGCCTGGACCCAGCCAACATGATGAGAAACAGGAGAAGATGCTTACACACAAAGCAAGTGTTAATAGTTTGTTTACACAAGTATATACCATTATTATTATTAGCACCGTCAGGTGTTAACGCTATATCACAAACCAGTATAATATCATCCTAGGTATATATATATAAATAAAATATAAATAATAAATAGATATGAATAATAATATCAATATAAATAATATATCTAGGTATAATTAATAATATAAACCAGTATAATATAATACCTAGGTATACCTAGGCGCGATTCATCATCCTATAAGTCACAATGCAACCAGTGACTTGACAAACATAATGGCCAAGACTTATACCAACGCTATTAACAAAGAAAGTAGCCTATTACTAACGAGTCGAAGAGTTTAGAGTCCTTCATGTAGTGTCATAATCAAACCTTCCAGTACTTACCTTTTGTAGTCTATTCCTCTCGATACCATGGAAGTTGGTGCGGGTTTCCCACACTCCTAATTATTGGGTATCTTCCTAACTATAACTCCGCGGCCGACGGGTCCTGTGAGTAGCAAGACCTTCCAGCTGAACTATAACACTGACATGGTGACTACCTATTCGGCGTGTTACTTCTCTGCTGCAACCCATCCTCGACTCAAGTCCATTACATTTAGCGGTCAACCCCACAGACGCATTCATAAATTTTAACATGCTGTTCATTCAAAACGGGAATTTTCTCAAGTATAAATAAATATTATAATATATTGGCATATTGTGTATATATAGGCATAGGATAGGTTAGGTCAGGTGTTTAGGTTCTGTTGGCGATTATTTGTATTTGTAGTACGTGGGTGAAGCATTTATAGCGTTGTGATTCGAACAAAATTCGTCAGTGAAGCACTTGTTCCGGATATGTTCGAACGTCAGCAGTTGTGAGTCGTGTGTAAACCGCTTTTCATTCATAAACAGGGGGTTTGGCGGGTGCATGGAATCACTTTTGGATCTTTGTTTGGAGGACGGGCTGCTCTTTTGACAAGTCTTGAACTATGGACACGAAGCCGATCCATACTCTGATGATAACTCATACGAGTTCCAGTACGTGGATGAAGCTTATAGAGGTGCGATTCGAACACAGGATATGAACGAAGTACTGCTCGAGAAAAGTACACACATCATTGTGCAGCCGGCTGCATAAACAAAGGCCAAATGCTCGTTAATCCAGCCGCAAATCCCCCTGTTTATGAATGAAAAGCGGTTTACACACAACTCACAACTGATGACGTTCGAACATTCTCGTACAGTGCTTCGCTGACAACCTCTGTTCGAATCGCAAAGATGTAAATGTTTCAGGCCGTCCTCCAAACAAAGACCCAAAAGTGATTCCATGCACCCGCCAAGCCACCTGTTTATGAATGAAAAACGGTTTACACACGACTTACAACTGATTTCGTTCAAGTACTTCCAGAACAAGTGCTTCACTGACGACTTTTGTTCAAACCACAACGCTGTAAATGCTTCACCCACGTACTACAAATACAAATAATCACCAACAGAACCTAAACACCTAACCTATGCCTATATATATGCACAATATGCTAATATATTATATTATAATTTATATTTGAGAAAATTTCCGTTTTGAATGAACAGCATGTACAAATTTATGAATGCGTCTGTGGGGTCGACAGCTGGATGTAATGAACTTGAGTCGAGGACGGGTTGAAATGTTTCACCTACGTATTACAAATACAAATAATCGCCAACAGAATCTAAACACCTAACCTAGCCTAC